>JAXQQM020063539.1:0-55736 GCA_034641835.2 Pinus albicaulis
TAGATCGGGTCTAGCAATAATCAAACACGCTGCAGTGCAGGTTCCTAATTGCAAATAAACCGACTTGCGATGAAGGCTTACCCGGAATCCAACGCTGTCGTTTGTAGAAGAGGTGGTGCTCCCGTTCCTTTGCCCTGGCAGATCACAATCCTCACGATCTCCATGATCGGACACCTGCACATGCAAGAAACAACACAAACGCAAGCATAAAATCCAGTATATACAACTATATGTCAGTCAAAGAGGACATAACTCATGAATATAATCAAGAACAAGAGTGGAACCATAACCAATAGTCGCTTATCATTAATGAGTCAAAAGAAGAATACAACCATAGCTTCGACGCAGCACTCTCCTTTGGTGGGTCATCAGCAAAACATGTCTCAATAAAGCCTGTCAAGGATGGGACAAGCCTCTCTCTCCGGATACTTGACAATAGTCTCCTTGCTTGGATTTGGCCTTAAGGGAATCAAGAAGGTTATTGCAACATAAATATGTGAAAGCTCTTGGGAACTTGGAGATTAGCTTGCAAAGGAGATGAGAAAGCTTTTATATATGGAGGAAGGGGAGTTGGGATCCCTATAATTATGGGATTGGCCCTATCATCAAGGAAGCTTCCATGAGAGGTGGCAAACCACTTCCTCTCTATGGAAATCCGTAGCCAAACCTCCCAAATCAAGATAGATATTAGTCCAAGAATTTGTTAGGAAAAAAATTCTGCCATTTATTTTTAAAAAACACCTCTTAATATGGTTGGTGCGCCCTCTTTGGAGGATTTTCCCCCTTGGCGCGAGGGTTGAACTGTGGAACTGCGCCAATGGAAAAAGAGCTATTTTTAGGGTTTTTTGCAGGGAGATGTCTTCAGGGAAATGAAAGCTCATCTTCAGAGGGATGCAATGAAAGTATTTTCAAGTCTTGTCTCTGCTCACAGGTCACAGAATGAGCCCTCCACTGTGCGGGATGGGGAATGGTAGGGACGGTGAAAAATTGCTGTGTAACAGATGCCCCCTAAAGCATGAGGCCCGAGAGAGAGAGAGAGGGGTGAAATGCTTTATGAGAACATGCCGACTGAAAACACTACCATCGGAAAAACTGTGGAGCGAAGTACAACTGATGTCTGAGATACATGATATATATGCGTGGTATGGGCGTAGCCATCCATAACAGAGTATACAATAATCCAGATCCAGGGCATGGACGTAGCCATCTAGTGAGGATCGATAAATAGACTCAGGTATGGTCGCAGCCATCTAATCAGTGAGTCATGTAAATAATCATAATAATCCACAATATCATAGCCTAGATTACAATAGACACAATCCAGGGTCTTGTGCTCCATCTCGACCCGAACAAAATACAAGTTCAAGCATGCGAATATGTGAGCTGAAGTCAAACATGCAAGAACATTGTCTGATTACCAGCCAATGATGAAAGCTGTTAACAGACGCGAGAGGAACCACCAATAATGACAATGGCCCTCAAGGTACCATAGGTACAATCTACAGCATGTGAATCAATGAGCTAGCGTCGAACACCCGTAGAATCACTCGATCGGAGGCCAATGACAAAAACCTCGCATCGAATACGAAGAACCTGCCATTGAGTCATGCAGGCTCCAAGGTACCAGAAGGGAGTCTCTAGATCAGCTTCCTGGATAATGAGCTGAAGTCGACAAGAAGTGACCTTGATCGAAGGTGGGCCATAATGTTTCCCACATCATCGACACGAGACAGAGGAACATGATTGCTTTTTGTGAATCAAGATAATATGAGAATCAGAGGAAGGTTGATACTTTGCAGAGGTCAACTTCTCTTGGACATATAACGGCACAATAGAGGATTTGGCAGTATTTGACATCAACGGATCAGAGGTCATGGTGACAAGGCAACGAGTAGATGAGAGGTCAAAAGGGATTATCCAAACCCACGGAGGAAAGTGAAGAACGAGATGTGATGTCCCCAACCCGACACGAATGCAGACAAGTGCCATGTTCAAGAGCGACATACTGCCAACACGACAATGATGCTGGTTCCATTTTCCCCCACCATTTTTGGCGAGTACCTCTTTATTTTTACACAAGCTTGAAGAGGATACCCTATGCTTGTCATATAAGCCCACCCTAGTACATTTAACGAGCCCTAGGAAGGAGAAACTCGAATAACGTCATGTTTGGCGATTTCCAATGTCATTTAGGTTTAACGAGTCTGACAAAGGAAGAACTCAGCGTCTTTTCATGTTTAGAGAGTTTGAAAAGACAGCTGAAAAGTAAACTCCAATGGTCCCTTTTCGTAAATAGTTCCTCAGATCCGAAAATTTAGAAAACTATGTCTGAGAAAACCTCCTAGTCGCGATAGGCTAGGGTATTCCTTTTTCGTAAATAATCTATCCCAACCCGAAAAATGGGTAAACGTATACTGGGTAGATGTCATTTCGTGTCCACTTTAATGAGATCAAAACGACAAGGAACTCAGCAATATTTTCATGTTTAGAGAGTCAGAAAAGAGCTAAAATATGACTCCTCCTATAGGAACGAGTGGTATAAAGGGTAGCAATTGGTTCCAGTAATGGTGGAACTGCTCAGAACAAATAAAGGTTAAGAGGCTGGCTAACAAGACCACTCATCGCAGCGGTTCCTCAGGAATGGGTGAAACAACCAAGTGAAGGCATATGATCAGCCAAGCAGATAGTGACGATGGAGTGAGAAAAACAAGGCTCATTTGGCAAAAATAGGCTGATAAAATGGCAATCAAAAGAGGTAAAATGGGAATGGTTTCATTTTTACACAAGCTTGAAACAAAGATAAACTATGCTTGAAACCGGTTTCATTTTTACAAAATCTTGAAACGGAAACAAACTATGCTTGAAAAAGTAAACATGCCCCCAGCATGGTGACTCAATTCTAGGTACATGCCCCCCAAGCTTCAATCCATATGAAAGGCAGATGGAGTGAAGGTTTAAATTATGAGATCAAGAGACAAACTCGACTGGGATTTTACGAGATCTGATCAAAGACTCGAATTGAACAAGAATGTGTTTCATTATTTTAACGAGGTTGACACATTAAAAGAACTATCCTCAGACACCCTTGTTTCATGGTTTAAGGAGCTTGACACAAGACAAGGAACTCTCATCCTCATCTGACAACCTTGTTTCATTTTTTAGAGCTTCGATACATAGAAAAGAACCATGCTCCGACCGACTTATTTCATTTTTTAAGGAGATTGACACAAGAAAAGAACCATGCTCTGGCCGGCTTGTTTCATTTTTTAAGGAGCTTGACACAAGAAAATGAAATATGCTCCGACAGACTTCATCATAATGAACAAGAAGTCATTTCTTCCAAGAGTTCCACTCCCGATGGAAGTAAAACGTCCTAGAAGTCAGGACCCAATGCCCCAACCACCTGATGCATGACGGCACCATCATTGAGTACAGGCATGGGGTAGGTAGCCACATAGTTGACCTGCGGTGGGGCAGATACAACGGGTGGATAAAAACCAGGAAGGGATGATGGCAGGCTAGCTGCCACATCAGGACCAAAGAACGAAAGTTGATCAATGGTCACAATCCGTCCTTCATGCGGAAAACAGACCACACGAAAAAGGGAGGAGACAAGTGCTCCCATCGCACAGGTGTAATCACACCCTAAGAGAAGATTGAAATCCAAGGGGCCTGGAACAACCATCACGTCCATATGGACAATTTTACCTCCCAAAGTAATAGGTAACCTTGGAAGGATCCCTAATGGTTGACTCGTTCTTCTGTTAAATGCCAACAGATTCTGTGTAACAGGCGCAAGCGGTGGTGAGCCAAAATCTTGCCAGGTAGTTGAGGATAGAACACTAACAAATGCGCCTTCGTCTATAATGGTGTTGGGTATGACCAGACCAAAAGCCTGTACTATGATCTCGAAAGGCACATAAGACGGAAAGTGGTATCCTGCAAATCGACTCCAGTCAAAGGAAGTGACTAAACTACTCAGAGGGGCTACCATCGAACCAATATGGTCTTCCCCTGGTGTTATAGAAGAAGAAGGAGCATCCTACATGACCTCCATCTCGAAGATGGGAGGGGTATCCTTCGGGACCTCTATTGTGGGAGGTAGAGGAGCAGCTTCTTGAGGTATGGGGATAGGAGAATCTTTCTCCAAGTCCGAAGAATCTGAAGAAATAAGAAGAACCTGAGGGATGTGAGGTCCACTCTCCACGGAAAAGACCTGGTGCACCGTAGACGGGGCCATCTCAACCGATCCCACGACCAATGGTTGGTCGGGGATGGATTCCTGAATTTGAATTTCCGGGGGAGTAGGATCAACCAAGGATGACTCTTGACCAATCGTAGGATCAGCCGGTGGATACCTCAAAGAAATATGTTTGTAACCAACTAGAAGGCACAGCACGGAAACAACCGAGTTGTCCAAAACTCGCTTGGCTTCATTCATATACGGAAAAAGGTGAATGGCATGGTGCCCCCCACACAACTTACAGGGATTGGTAATCTTACCCTGCTTCTTAGGAGCTTTACCAACACCAGTTGAATATGTGCCCCCAACCTGACTCCCGGAAGCCAAAGGCAATGGTAGGCAACCGTTGGACCATACTTCGAGTACCTTGGGAATGCCAGGGCAATCTCGAAGAAGATGGTCTCGTCTGCACAACATGCAAGGAGACTTGACTTTCCGTGGAGGGTTGGAAGGTTTGTCAAGAGGAGACTTCTTAGGCGTAATAGCCGCAGAACTAGCCTCTCCTTTATCATTCTTCTTCTTCTTTGTCTTCTTCTTCTTCTTCTTAGCCACCTGGTTACTCGAATCTAGACTTTCACCAGGCGAAGTAGAAGATGAGGACGCAGAAACAGGCGAAGAAGGGGAGAGGTCCACCTTAGAATCAAAATGATGTTGTTCAGGTGGAGGAACTGATTGAACAGTAGTCGAGACATTCGAGACCACAGAGGTTGAGAACAACCAAACAGGAAACCCAATAGTTAACCCAGGAAGGGACAACGTTGCCATATAAGGAGCACCAACATTTCCAAAAGGAGGAAAAGGACTAGGATTCCCATCGGAGGGGATTCCTTGGTTGGTGAAATCTGGAAAAGTTGCCATCAACAACTCAAAATCACACACAGGCTAAAAACCAAGGCACAAAATCAAACGACCAACAAGCAAATTCTAAAAGGGCGTGTGATCGCAGGTGATTAATTTTTTTACCACATTGAAACTTTAGAAACTTCACCGTTTCATGTTTTAAGAGTCAAGAAACGGATGAAAGACGACTCTATCTCTTTCAAATTTGACGCAAGCGTGAAAGGAAAAGTGCTTGGTGATCTTTTCAAATTTAAAGAGTCAGGAAAGATCAAAATTATTGCTCAGGAATACTAGGCAAAGGGTGTACCAAATAACCATGAACTGCAATATACACCTTGGTTTCAAAATGAAAAAGAAATCAACCAAGGACTTAATGTACGTGCAGGAAATATCCCCGAATGCTGTGTCCGGTGTATCACGGGTATAGGGCGGCAGACTCGGTTTCCTATGGATAAAGGATTGAAACCTAGTGGGGTCTCCCTTTATATACACGACGGTACGGGGAGCACAAGTCCGTACTAGCGCTGTCTAAAGCCAAGAGGCAAACGACAGCTACTAGGTTTTAAGACGCCAGAACACGTCTCTAGCCTAGACCTCTAAATGTGTTTCGTTAGATTTCAATGCTGCCTTAGTGTAAATTGAGTAAATTTTAAAGTTTATCTTCAATTACGTTTCAGTTTCAAGGCCCTACCATATGTCATCTGACAATCTCCTATATGCAGCTATATGAGAAAAGAAAACTTTTCAATTCGATGAATGCTATCTAGTTAAGGGAATATTTTCAAACAATGATGCAACAAACAACAACACTGCAAAAGAAATTTTTCCAAACTAGATGACTTTCACTATCCAAAATTAATTTCAAACATTCAACAATGCGGATAATGCAATGTAATCTATGCAAAATCCTCTTTTTCGAAAACTATGCAATTGTAATCTATGCACAATATCCTTTTCTTTTCAAATGATAAGAATGCACTGAAAGCGATTTTTAGCTTTCAATCATTAAACAATGTGATCTAAGTTCAATGATAAATCTCAAAAATACTTTTCAATGAAATGTGATCTAATTCATTTTAACGAAAAGAAAACTATGAGACGAAAACTAAAAGAACGCAACTCTTCTTAATGAAGGATGAGCGCAAAAGAGATGTAAACAAACACTAAGAATGCAATCGTTGTTTTAAACACTTTGTAACAAAATCCCTCAAAAGGCAACAAGACATATGAGGTCAAACACAAAGAGGACATCCAAAGTAAGATATCAAAACAGGGCATTCATTCCCTTTTACTTCAAACAATCATGGAAAGAAGACATTTCAAACAACGAGCAATGTAATCTATGCTCATACAGTGAAAAGACCGGAAGGGAAAGACACACTGGTGAAGGATTTAGGGAAAAAGTCTCAATTTTCATACACCCTGAAATTGGCTCGACTTGTACATTGACAACTAGCGCCAACTAGCGCGACTTGCACACTAACAACTAGCGCCAATGGCCAATTGGCGTGGGTTGCTAACTGACAACAAGCGCCAACGCCTAAAAATGAAAAAACAAAGAATTTCTCCCAACCAAGACCAGACTCACCACTTCAAGAAGAATCCAAAACAAACCCAGAAGCAAAGTACTGACCAAAAGAAACTTCCGAACAAGGGTAAACCCTAGCACCTACAGGAAATGGCGTGACTGTCTGGCTGTAATTTGCGCCAGATAGGGAATGGCACGAGTGATGAACTGGAAAACTGCGCCAACTAGCGCGACTGTCAGGGCTAAACTCGCGCAAATCAAGCCAACTATGGAAAGGTGAAAATTCAGAAAAGAAGAGGTCAGATCTGATCCTCTGGGGCTGAACCAAAAGCCAAACATAAAAAGAGCCAGCCAAAAGAGCCAATCCAGCAAGCAGAATCAAGAATCAACCAGAAAGGCAAGACAATGCTCCAAGTGTTCAGTTTACAAACTAAACTGGAGATTGACTGAAGCAGCTTTGATCTACTTCGCAATTGCAGAGCAAAAGCGTTTCGAAGGCTATCTAGCCAACTTCAGGCTTCGTCTATAGCTTATAAATGAACGACAACAAGCTAACGATCCCCACGATCCTCGTCCTTGCAATCCTCGTCCCGCAATTTGTCACCGTCCCTGCAATCCCCGTCCCGCACATTGGAGGACTCATTTCATGACCTGTGAGCAGTGACATGCCTTGAAACCATGGAGATCCCAGCGGAGTCGCCAAATTTTTGAAGAGGTAAATCCCCTCTACAGATATAGGCGATCCCTACTAGCGTAGATCGGGTCTAGCAACAATCAAACATGCTACAGTGCAGGTTCCTAATTGCAAATAAACCGACTTGCAATGAAGGCTTACCTGGAATCCAACGCTGTCGTTTGTAGAAGAGGTGGTTCTCCCGTTCCTTTGCCCTGGCAGATCACAATCCTCACGATCTCCATGATCGGACACCTGCACTGCAAGAAACAACACAAACGCAAGCATAAAATCTAGTATATACAACTATATGTCAGTCGAAGAGGACATAACTCATGAATATAATCAAGAACAAGAGTGGAACCATAACCAATAGTCGCTTATCATTAATGAGTCAAAAAAAGAATACAACCATAACTTCGACGCAACACTCTCCTTTGGCGGGTCATCAACAAAACTTGTCTCAATAAAGCTTGTCAAGGATGGGACAGGCCTCTCTCTCCGGATACTTGACAATAGTCTCCTTGCTTGGATTTGGCCTTAAGGGAATCAAGAAGGCTCTTGCAGCATAAAGATGTGAAAGCTCTTGGGAACTTGGAGATTAGCTTGCAAAGGAGATGAGAAAGCTTTTATAGATGGAGGAAGGGGAGTTTGGATCCCTATAATTATGGGATTGGCCCTATCATCAAGGAAGCTTCCATGAGAGGTGGCAAACCACTTCCTCTCTATGGAAATCCATAGCCAAACCTCCCAACTCAAGATAGATATTAGTCCAGGAATTTTTTAGGATGAAACTTCCACCATTTATTTTTAAAAAACACCTATTAATATGGTTGGCATTGGTGAAGCTCTATGACAGAGAGCCAATTGGCGCGCCCTCTTTGGAGGATTTTCCCCCTTGGCGCGAGGGCTGAACTGTGGAACCACGCCAATGGAAAAAGAGCTATTTTTAGGGTTTTTTTGTAGGGAGATGTCTTCAGGGCAATGAAAGCTCATCTTCAGAGGGATGCAATGAAAGTATTTTCAAGTCTTGTCTCTGCTCACAGGTCACGGAATGAGCCCTCCACTGTGCGGGATGGGGAATGGAGAAACAATGAAAAAAACATATATAAAAAATAGAAGTCCTCATAGAATTATTGAGATTATGACACCTGAGGAATAATTCACAAGGAAGAAACCAAGTGTGGACCATCTTCGAATATTTGGGAGTCTTGCCTATATCCATGTTCCAAAGGACAAACGAAAGCAATGAGATTCCACAAGCATCAAAGTGATCTTCGTTGGCTATAGTATCTTCTAAAAATCGTATAGAATCTATATCAAAGAAGGAAGACATATTGAAGTAAGCATAGACGTTATATTTGATGAAAACCATATCCCTATTGATTCTGATGACGAAGATATACCAATATTCGAAGAAGAAGTAGTACACCATGACAATCATTCTACAATTAAAGAAGAAGAAGAAGAAGGATCAAGTGATCCTATTCAACCTATGATCATACCGAACACTATGAAGAGGCAAAATTGGTTAAAATCCACTCTTGAAGATGCTGAAGGACATGGAGTTGTGAAAGGAACCTTTAGAGAAAGAAAAAGGCCGAAAAGATATTCTGGATATGCTGCATATATGTAATATTACCAAATGGAAAAAGTAGGAATATAGTGCAAAATGTTGGAACAATGTTGCAGATAATTATTTAAAATGTAAGAGAACAATATGGAGACCTTGCATATGTTATTACATCAGCAAAATGTACATAAGAAATGGGCCACAAGATGCATAACAAGAAATACAAACCTCCAATGAAAAAAATTCCTCAATATGAGGTGTTGCAACCATATATAAAAGCTAGAAAACCCTTACAACGTTATTTTAATGGCTTTGCTACAAAAAATTATTATACATCAGATCTAGGGCTGATATGTGCCTCAAAATATAGATCTATATAAGATCTAAGCATTATACAATCTCCTCTGTAGAAATCCTCAAGGGTTTTCAGCAAAACACCAAGTAAAAGTTGTAGATCTGAGATCTAAGACTGCAGACCTACTGAAAAAGATAGATTTGGAAAGTGTGGCTGATCTAATATGAGCAATAGAATAGCCTCCTCCAATAGATCTTCAAAGTGAAAGGCAGATCCCCATTCACTAGAAAATAAACTCTCCAAATGGTGTGTTAAATCACCCTGCAACTCCTCCTACAGAAATAACGTAAATCTGGAAGTAAATTGCGCTATAGGGATGAATAAATAGTTGGCTTGATTCCAAGATCTGAAAATGAGCTCAATTCCCTTCAATAATGTCCTCCCAATGAAGTGGAAACCTCATCCACTGAAAATGAGCAATGAAATGGCCTATATCTAGAGATCTAGTCTCCACTTGCTACAACTTGCAAAAACAACCAAACCCTCAACAAGATCTACACTTTAGTTGAAAGAAGAAGCTTGGACTTAAGCCAAATAGTGGAAAATATAGTGCAAGACTCCTCCAAGATCTCCTCACTAGAAGAGGTGGGATTCCTGATCAGGAACACCCTGTGCTAAACAACACTCTATCTCAGCTAAACAACAAGAGAAAGATATATGTCTAAACATACCATATATTCAGAAATAATATCAACATATAAAAATAATGAAAAATGGGTGCCATCCTCTTCATTTTATAAGTTATGAGATTGCGAACCCTAAACCCCATCCAAAAATATCACTACATTCACGCAAAGCATCTCCATCTAAAACTGCGTTGTCCCTCATTGATGGCCACTCCTCCATGACAACGTTGTTGATTTGGTAAAGGTTGACCTAGTCAAAGTGATCCAGCCCCTTTCAAACCAAGGGTGCTTTAATTAAGCTACCAAGATTTGTATCTTTCATATTTGGTATTGATTTATTCATTATTAAGGAGAATTTTGGACCTCCTTTGTCTTCTTATTTTTTAAACAAAGAAATAAAACAAATTGAATATTCCAACTAGCTCATGGCTAATTGGGAATATTACAGTCCTCCCTTCCCAAATGTTGCTTGTCCTCAAGCAATTGACAAGGTGAGTGCTGCAACTCTTCTCCTCCTCCATTGGTGACACCAACATGTGATAAGCTTCCCTCATAAGCTAAGTCTTAACCAATCCAACCCTCCATGAATTGCTCCTCCAAATTTCTAATGAGATGTAAATAATCCATCCTATAAGGAGACAATAGTTCAAATGAAACAAACATGGTTTACCCAATTTTCTCCCTGAAACATGTAGCATAATGTACATGGAGAATATCTCTCACATAGGGCACATGCATACTTCCCATCCTCCCTCCAAACGTTCCCATAAAAAGTATAAGTACATCATCAAAATATGGGATCAAAACTAAATACATGCAAATAGAAATCTGCATAAATGGAGATGGCTCATAGTCCCACATGTGGAACCAACGCAGTAAATCTCCTGATTGCATCAGATCATGATGTGGTAAGCGGTTTCCCCACCACTTTCTATCCAAGTCATCTCACCATGGCTGAAAGTGTGAGATATGTTTGGTGCCTTTGGAGTGCACCCATCATGATGCAAAATCATCTCCCTTTGTCCTCCAAGGGAGTGGCCATGTTCATAAATTTTTGTGGCCCAAATTTGGCCATGAAGTTTATATGGAATAGTGCTCCTCCTTGGAGCTATGGCCTACATAAACATGGTAAAGGAATGCATATCTTCATCAAATAGAGAATTATTTACATGAGCATATTCTTCACCAAAATTCCTCCTTGAACAAATGGAGTGGTGCATAGATCTATCTCCTCTCTCAAATGAAGAAAGAGGTGGCTGAATTAACTCCTTTATAGATTTATGTTGTTGTTCCTACTCCATGTGGTTCATGCATCTTTGAAAATGCCTATATAGTTCTCCTTCAAAGCCCTTCCAAGTGTAGCTTCTCATGATAATGTTGTAGGCCTTCATGGAATAAGTGTGTCTGAAAAAGAACTCTTCATAGGCCCTTTGTAGAAATTTCTTCTTGAACTTGGAGGCTTTAGATAAGAAGATCCTACCATGATAGTAGATGAATCCTTCTTGGAATGAATAGCCCTCATCATGTAGCTGGTCATCAAGTATCATGCATGTGAAAAGATCCTTGGAATAATCCACCAACAGTTGGGATTTCCAATATGGATCAATCTCCCATAGTGACAGCGCTGATGATATAACCAAAGGAATGTATTTCATATGGATTTTATCCTCCTTGACACCTCCCATGCCAAAGGTATATGTGAGAAGGCTGCTATCCCCTCCTTGCTGCCCTTTTTGCATATGCATATGCTCGAGTGAATATTGAAGGTCTTGGAAATTAGTCTCCCATGGGAGGCTATCATATGTCCAATACTTACTGGGTTTAGTCAAAGAATGCATGTGTGGCCACCATATTCTATTATGTATGGAAGATTTATCTCTAACTGAGATTATCTTTTGAGTCTCCTTAGGCAAGGAATGGCCTCCTTGTCCCATGATGGTGTCATCTTCCAACCTTGCAGCATTTCCTCTCAGGGCAGTATGAGATGAGAGAGTGGGTAATGATTATAGTGGAGGAATAACTTCCTCCTCTTTGAGCCTACCCAAGACTCTCAGCGCTGTGTTATGGATCTATAATACTACTATCCCTCCTGGATCAATGAATGGAGCATCAAGATGTGAGACATCTCTCACTAAATATGGATCAGGTGGTCTCCCAGGTGGTTTTCCACAACTTAGTGATGTCTCATGGACCATTCTCATATGCATAATATATGGGATCCTCATGTCCCTACTTCCACTACGCAAATTCAGTTATGTTTCATGTGTGGAGGTTTCATGAAAGTGGGGTACCACTCTTAATGATGCAAGAGTCCCTCTAATTGGAGCCATTGCTACATCCTCATCTCCTACAATTACAACACTATGACCCCTCTCATGTTCTTCTTCTTCTTCCTCCTCATTATCTGAGAAGACCTCTATGTAATTTTCTTTTCTAGCTGAACATCTATGTCCAGGTGCCCATGATTCTTGGCAAGTGAAGCAAAGCTTCCTCCTCCTTAAGTCTTTCCGGACATCATCATCAAGAGGTTTTTTATATTGGATCCCTTTTGAAAGAGGGGCCTTTTATTCTTTTCCCTTTGATGGAAAAGAGGGCTTATGTTGAATGCTATAGGGTAATATGCTTGGGTGGTGGTTATTAGGTATCCCTCTCAGGGATTTCCAGTGCCCGAGGTAGACTATCAGATTAGCTGTAAAGTTCTAGAGATGTTGCATGCATGTTCATAATAATATATATAATCTACAAATAAATATGGAAATATTACCTCTTTGTGGACAACAGATCCTATGGAGAATGCCAAGCAGCGAATTAGAGATCCTTATTCACCAACACCAAGTCTAGATCCTGTAATAAATCAAAGCACCCACGTAATATCTACAACAATATAGCTTCTTATCAATTAAACCAACATATAAGAAACATAAAACAACACAGATCTAAGAAATTCATATCATGCTACATAGACAATTGAAAACAAATTGTGACACAAATGCATCTAATGGACAAAACAGATGCAGTTCTATTAATTTATGAAAAGGAGGATTACAACCGCTAGTTGCACCAAGCCCTCCTCAATCTCCCAATTCCTCTCTCTATTTCTCTATCTTCGAGTGTGATGATGCTCAAGGAAGAAAGCTCTCAATGAACTTCATGGATCTTCAAGCCTCACACTACAACAATGAAATTCCGCTCTACATATAATCAAACCTTAGACCATAGACCAAGAGCCCACAACTCCAATTTATAGGAGATTGAGAGGACAAACCTTGCCAAATATTTCAACCTATTAAAATCAGGAAAGATCTATATGTGTCCTCTCTTTTCCTTGTTTTTTCCCTCCATAGTAGTTCAGTTATGTTTGGAAATGCCTAATAAAAGGTTTTTTCCATTTAGTTTCCATTTTAAACTAATTCCTTTTGAGAGAAAGATGGAAATTCCAGTCAGTTTTCCGCAAGATATTTCCCTTTTCACACTTAAACAATGTTAACGCTGCCCCTTGGGAAATACAGAGCATTACCTTAGGCATTAATGCTCCCTTTTCATGGCTCATGTGCGTTATAACTCTACCTAGTTGTTTCTGGGGTGCGTTACCTTGGAAAAAATGGGTCTTGTCTAGGTCATTTTCTTCCTTCCATGTTACCTTCTCCTCTAAGCTGATGAGGAGGTAATTTATCCTATAACATATTCCCCTTAAGGTGTGAGGTCAGAGACGAAGATGATGGCTAAAATAATTTATAAAGAGTGTAGTGGAATGAGAGGAATTGGAGGACTGAGGAAAACCTGAAACAAAAACATATGTCAGAAAATATAGTATCTGTCTTGAGTTGGGCATTCCCATGCTCAGTAGCTAATCAACATGATTTATCTAAAATAGAGATATGAATAGTGTGTCCACCGATAATCATAACGTGAAAGTTTCTTTCATAACCGAATCAAATTAATAAGCTGTCTTCAAAAAACAATATCGCAACTTGGGAGAGGAAACACAACTGTAATGGTGTAAACCTCAACCCAAGGTATTGGTTTCCGCTTCACTAAATCACATATTTCCATACATGTGAATGAATGAGTTGTAGTCGAACATGTGGGAAATCATTTGATTACTAGTAAATAACGAAAACTATTAACAGACGCGAGGGTGGCCACCGATAATGATGATGGTCCCCAAGATGCACAGTACAATATAGTGAGTGTGAATAAAAGGAGTTGATGTTGAACACTCATAGAATAATTTGATTGGGAGCCAATAATGAGAACCCCCAACCAAACACAAGATGACTTGCCACTAATGTCTGCAAGTATCTGGGTACTGACGTGTTTCTGGATCAAATTCCTAAATAAGATGTTGAAGTCGATAGGAAGAGATATGTAAAAAGGTAGGCATTGAGGCATCCTACATCAGTTGACACGAAATAGGAAAAGATGATCTTGTTTTATGGAAATAATCAAGAAAAAATGGGAATAACTGACGACAAATAAGTTCTGGTATATGATGGTTTTGGTTGATACAAGGAGCAGTAGATAGCGAAATCCTCTTGAAAAATAGAAGGCACTTTAACAGGGTACTAGGCAGCTTAGGCTTAATGAACACCGAAGAGTATTAGGATTCACCAATGCAGGAACATTGGTATACAAAGGCTAAACTCATAGATGGTAGGGTTCAGCTAAATGTGAAAGATTTTTCTGGGAAGTGCCATGTTCAATATTTTGTGCTGCCAAATCGACCTTTAAAATGTAACAGAAGAAGTATCCATTTTGTCCAATTTTTTTTTCCCCGTTTGATTAAGTTTAACGAGTCTAGACGGGTAAAATCGATGATTTTTTCATATTTAGAGAGTATAAAAAACATCATAAAAGACAACTCTAGGGGGTACCTGTTTCATGTTTGATAACCGGGCACGACGAAAGGAGAATAGTAAGCCCGAAACAGTTTATTTTCCGTGAGTTAGTCCATTGAATCCAGAAAAGTGATAAATCTATGTTCGATGGACATCTGCCTCATTTTGTTATGAGTACGAGGAGACGAAGTAAACTCAATGTTCTTTGTGAAATTTTAATGAGTCCAACAAAGAAAAAATCGATGCTTTTCGTGAATTTTTAACGAGTCCCATGGAGAAAAACTCGGTTACTTTTTCTGTTTAATGAGCTTTGAAAAAGATGGAAAAGAATGGCTCATATTTATTCATCATATTAGTTTAACGAGCCCGATGAAGGCAACTCGGGGTTTTTTCAGTTTCGCAAGCTAGAAAAAGTCCCTAAAAAGAAAGCTCGAAATCGGGTCGAACATGGTCGGATTTGCACATAAACATTGACAACCCATCAGAGCATCAGTAACATATGAAAACCAATAGTTGCAACAAAATATAGCACGAATTTACCAATTTTAATAGACTAGCTGAGTGAGTCTTATCTCCATATTGGATATAAGAAGGCAACATACCTTCATTTTCACTGTGTTGAGTGCTGTGATAGAGCTCTGGGGTGAAAAAAGTCATGAAACTTCTACTGTTGATTGTGGACGAACTGGGCAACATATTTTAATTCCATGAGATCCAGATAAGAGCTTGAACCTTCCCCTATCATTTAATTATCTTTTTAGTTCTGTTTGTTGGATTGAAATGTCAATTTTAGCATGCCCTAAATAAATTTAGCAGCTAACGCGGGTGATTAGTGTTTTGACTGCGTTAAGCGCACTGTCGAAGAAGAGATAGACCGTTAGCACGCACTGTTTGGCACTGTGATCCACGTTATCCAGTAGAAGCTATTTACAAACTTTCTTTTTGTCATTCTAAAGTGTTCTAGACAAAAAATAATCCACTGAAAATGTTGCTTGTGTAGGTGTGAAGCTGTTTACCATGAGTATTTGGCACGAAAGAGAGCATGAGTGGGAAGAACGTGAAATGGTTACTGATCCAACTACTTTGTTAGTTCTCCGCAGATGCGGTTTACTAAATTATGCTCATTTAGAGTTGATGAGAGGGCAGGAAGACCTTATGAGATGGATCATCCAACATGGGATGACTAGCAGCACGTCTTTCACATCGGGGGTAATGAACTCTCGATCGAGAAAGATGAAATTTACTTCTTGATTAGTCTGTCATGTAGAGGATTGAGGCTCAATCTAACAGAATCCAGGGCTGATCCTCGCACTACTGCGGATTTGATCCAAACTCACTGCATTAATGGTACCGTGGTAGTAAGTAACCGGGTACCTATTTCACGGGTGGCAGCGAGACCATTGAGGTTTCTCTCGTGGATGATAGTTCGCTTGGCCGGAGCCAAGAGTCAGCACGTGGCCACGAAGGCCCAGGTATTGCTAGCATTGGATTGTATGCAGCATCAGGTTTTCGACTGGTTTGAAGGTGTTGTCCACTGGCTTAGAGCAGATTTAACAGCATGTAAGACTCGGACCCAAAGAGAGTTTGGGTATGGCACACTAATCGTGTCTTTCATACTAGAGCGAGTGCCTACCATGAGGCCAAGAATGATCATGGATGCATTGGGACCTCGGGAACCAAGATAGATTCGTTGGTCGGCTTTGATATCGTGGACGGGAGAGGGTCCAATCCATCACTATTTTGATGATGGATTCTTTGAGTGGCTTGAAGACCAGATACTGATGATCGAAGATTATCCATATATAGGGATGAATTACACAGGAGATCTAGAGTTGGTATTGCCCCCGGGCACTCAGTGGGGTCTAGATGGTAAGAAAGAACTTGATCAATGTTTTGAAGTATTTTTGTATCTTTTTAATTTTTATGCAATTTTTTTGTTTAATGGGTGAAAATGTTTTTTGACATGAAGCTTGTTGCTTGACACAGATGTAGCACCTGTCCATCTAGCTGGAGCCCCTCGCTATGTAAGGCAAGGAATGCATCTACCTGGGGTTGGCGCAACGACAGAGGCCGCAACAGTCGCCAAATAGGGTGATGACACACATATTTTGCATGAGCTTACTAGGAACCTTGATGGTTTAAGTATGGGTGTGCCGCCTCTTCCCATGAGGGAGATCCCAATTCATCTCGAGCAACATATAGTGGGTGTGCCAGAGAGGTACTTGGTGCCTCTTAGGAGGATAGCTAGAGCAGTTGTATGCTATTTTGGGCAGCAGGCTTAGGAGGAGTAGTGGATAGATGTGTAAATGTTAGAGTGAGGCTTAGCAGAGCCAATTTTTTGTAAAACACCCAAGCTTTGCGAAGCTTTTGACGTAACTTGACTGGACCCGACATATATATACATATACATATTTTGGCGATTTTTTTCCTTGTGTCTTTTAATGTTTATGTATTTTTTATGAAAAAAATATACACTCATGTATATCTCTTTCTATAACAAATGTGAATGCCAATCTAACACATAATTTTCTAATGAATCAACTAATGTATTAAATTCTCTAGGAATGTGCTCAAATGCAATGGCTTGAAATTGAAGTTCTAGAAGTCGTACCCTTAAGTAATAACGTAATAAGGCTGGATGACAGACGCGATAATGATTTTTTAACTGCATAACGATGAGTTGGGAATCTAACCTGACCACCAGATTAGAGATGTCGCAAGATGCAGCTTCTGTGAGGAGTTTTATTACCAACATGTACTCAATAATATTGTTGGTGGCATTGCCCAAGAATACTCCCTCGGAACCAAGGAGTTCCGACTTAGGTGTGTAGAGGACCCAAGCAGCTGATGCAATGTGTTGAGTATGGAAACTAGCACCGTCTACGTATCGAAGGCATCAGTGTAAAAGAAATATTGTTTATGATAAAAACACTCAAAAATCCAAAATATTCAGACACATCAAACAAAGGCAAAACGGATATACATAAAATTAAAAAGCATATGCCTAGTGGAGAACTAGGCACAATACTTCTTCAGATAGAGCCCATTGTAGGGATCCGTGAGTGGAATTCCATTACATTCCTGAAGTTCATAAGCTCCTTTTGAGAGGAATTTTTTGACGACGTAAGGACCAAGCCATAATGGTTTAAGTGTTCCTATGCTCAAGAGGTTGTGTCTCTGATCATAGAGTAGAACGAGATCACCCTCTTAGAAAGAATGAGACTTGCTAGATTTGTCATATTGAGCTTTGGCTCTGCGTTGGTGAGCTTTGAGTGCTAGTGTGGCATCTCGACGAGTTTCTTCCAAGTGATCAGGCGAGAGAAAGCACTCTTCTGTGGCGGTGGTATAGGGTAGGAGTTCAACTGCGAGCTTGAGTAATGGAATCTCACACTCAATTGGAAGTACTGCTTCTAGGCTGAATGAAAGTTGGAATGGCATGAATCCTGTGGTATTTTTTACTGATGTGCGGTATGCCCATAAGGTGGAATATAACTTCCAATGCCACGTGTTTCTATGGTTGCCGACTAACCAACGAATCATGGTTTTGAGGACGCCATTTATGGCTTTGAATTGACCATTCGCTTGCCGATAGTAGGACGAAGACTGATCTTGTCAAAAACCTAGCATGGAAGTTAATTCCTTCATCATATGGTTCTAAAAATGTGATCCATGATCTGTGACGATTGAGAGGGGAAAACTGAAATGACAAATAACCTGAATGAACAGGAATAGAGCAGTGGTTTCTTTGTCGGCCCTAAAAGTGGGAATGGCATCTGCCCATTTCATGAAGTAGTCGACCGCAACTACAATGTAGTTGTGTCCATCCATAGAAGTAGGGTTGCATGTAACAAAATCTATTCCCCGTTTAGTGAAAGGACCAACAGAGACAACTAGATGGAGAGGGGACGGGTGGGCGTGCATTTTCTTCGTGAAAATTTGACACAGATGGCACTTCTGGACCACTGTGATGCAGTATTTAAACAAATTGGGCCAATAATATCCAGCACACAAGATTTTCTGGGCAATATCTATGCCAGAAAGATGACCGCCAAATGCCCCCGCGTGACAGTCATTTAAAACATGTTTTGCCTTGGTAAGAGTGAGACAACGTTGAATAATAGTATGAATACCGTGATGATATAGAGTATCGTTTAGCACGAGGTAGTGTTTCGCTTGGTGACAAATATGAAAGAGGTCATCACACGTGAGAGTTGGGTGGAAACATTGAGTTTGGAGGTAGAATAATGTCCCCATACCAAGGATCAGAATAATCAACTAGGTAGACAGATTCATCAGGAAATGGATCATGAGCTACATCTTCTGGGTCAATTCTAGGAAGGTCTGACAGTAATTCGATGAATACTAGAGATTTCTTTGCTTGGTAGTAATAAACACCAAATTGAACTGTTGGGGGATTAGATCTATCTCCTCTTCAGTTAAAAAAGGAGGCATTTTGCTCTTTCTTTAGATATAACTACAACAATCCTCTTTCTCTTGTGGAGGCTAATTTTGAGGTTGAACGTCTTCTTGAGCCTCACCTAGGAGAGATGATGAATCATCATTTGTGCCTTTAGAGAGGTCTCGTGGGTTCTCTTTTATTCCCTGATTGATTTCATCCTCAACCAACTCTTCTTGATTTTCGTGATAGTTAAATTGGGCATGAAATTCATGTATTTCCTCTAATAGATCCTCAGGGTGCCAATTTCTTTTTATAATCTAAAATGAATCAAAGCATAAAGGTAGATACCCTAAAGGTTTTGACTCCTTCTTTATTTCAGATTTTGTGATTTCAAAATGGCTTAAGGGAGAGACCTCTGGATATGCAAAAGGGTTTGCATCATCTATCATGTCCCTGATTGATTCTTTAGAGCATCCCACCTGGTTTCCATTTGCAATTTTCTTGTAATGCTCTCTTAGTAGTGAAGCATAAGATATAGGAAGGTATCTAGTATTTGCTTGAAAACTTTCAACATCTTTTTCTTTGTAATCTTGCTCAATATGCATATTTTGATTGTTATTCTTGTCCTGTAATGACAAAGTTTGTTCTTCCCAAGGAAAATGTATAGGTTGTTTTGAATAAGAAACACCAACCGAAACCTTGTACTCTTCCTCTTTCCTACCAAGTATATGCATAATTTTGCTGATTGTATCTGTCAACATCTCTAGCTTTACCTCTGAAGATATCAGTTTCTATTGAGCTACTTTGTCCTTCTTTATTGCTTCTAACTTTTCCTCTCTTTCTAGTATGTTGAATTCCACAATAATTTCCATATTCTACATTTCTTCTAGGTTTGAAGGGTCTTTTTCTCTTATCTGGAAAGCCATCTCCAGGTCAAAAGCATTTGGGTAGTGCAAGAGATCCCATCCTAGGGGTGGCTTTATCTTAGCAGGTATTGCATAGTATACTTTATTGAACCTGGATGAAAATTGTTGTACTGTCTCCTCTGGATGTCTTTTTGAATGGTTGTATTCCTTTATGACGAGAAGAGAATTTCCCATGACTGCCGACCTATCTAAGAAAACTTGAGTGAATTGATGAAAGTTGCTAATGCTTGCAGCTGGAAGGTCCTTAAACCAACTCTTAATTTTTCCTTGTAATGATAAGGCAAACATTCTAATACACACATCATCTTCTTCTATTTCAAATAGGTTAAGTAAACCCTCAAGATTTTGAATGTGTTCTTCAGGGGTGACTTTTGAGTTTTCTCCATCAAATCTGGGTAGTTTATTTGCAATATTTGCAGGGAGGGCCTAGAGGATAAGAGGCAAAACTAGAGGCTTGTATCTTTCTGGGACCTTTGTGGATATAGGTAGTGCAAAAAGAGATTGATGACTATTTGAGGTTTCAGCAAGAGTAGGAAAAGTAGTATGAGGCTCATGTTTCACTAGATCTTCCACAGGTGCATATGGGGTAAGCATAGGTGTATAATTCTACTTAAGGTATGTAATTTGAGTTTCATCTTTTTGAGGCTTGAGATATTTCCAATGATCAATGTAGATCTCATCAATGTATTCTTGATCAGGATTAAAGCATGATAGAACATGGTTATAGTTAAAAACATTAATATTTTGAATCCAATTTAGGCCTGAGTGATTTTTCTTTCTAGGATGGTTTGTCATGTTTCAGATTCTTCCTCTAGTGGAGTCTTCATGCCTATTGAGAGTTTGTGGAGTCACTAGGTGGATGATTTAAACTATTTTAAGGCAGGCTGTTGTCCACCATTAGCAACTGAATACCAATCTAAGGGTGTTTGTAAGTTTTCTGAGATCTAAGGAATTCTTAGTTTGTCACCAACTCAGAAGGTCCCACTGTGATCACCATTATGTTAGTGTAACCCAGCCAAGTCATTAGCAAAACAATGTTGTGCCCAACCCAAAGTCTCCCTTTATCCGAAATTAATCTTTCCACACCTTATCACAACCATAGACTACCCTCTTGAAATTATTATTTTGAACTCCTCCTAAAACACTTCATCCTTGGAACACCTAGAATTCACTAACACTCCTTGGAACACACTCTTATTCATTCATTACCAAGCATTTTGACCTAATTCACCATTTCCCCTAGAACTCCCTAACACTCCTCAACATGCATTGACATTGTATGCCATGTGTTCGCACACCTTTTCTTTCCTTGGCATGCCTTGGAACTCCTCAGCTATCATGCCCTCACAACTTCCCTTACCTTTTTTTAGATTTGGGAATCCAACCAAGTCCTTCCTTGACTATAGTAGCTTGGCCAAGTTACAATTATTACAACTATATTAGGCCTTGTTCACCTAATAACTTCCTATGGAACTTCCTAACACTCCTTGGCACACATTGGCACACCCTGATACCTGACACATCTTACCATGTAACGCTTCTTACTGTCCCGTGATTTAGCATATTGGTAGACCAAATGCATAGGGTAACATTAGACCAGTCTTTGGAGTCCTAGGACCTAGCCTTCCTGGACTCAGAGATGGCTCTCTCTATTGTTTGCAAAGGATGTGAACTTGTTTTCTTTTTAGGGTTTGATTTTAGGTTAGTTGTTAAGTGTAGGGTTTGTTTTTTGTTTTGGTTGAGTGGGATGATCAAGTAGAATAGATAGAATGAGAAAATCTTCAAGTCATTTGGATATGGAGTCTATAAAAGTCATGGAAAGTTCAACAATGGATCAGGGAGCATCACAGGGAAAATCTAGCATTGGTCAATGGATTTTCAAGGTTTATGGTAAATGAGATGGACATCAAGTTTGGGAACAAAAGTAGGACAAAGGGCAATCAAGAATCCTTTATCATGTACCTTTTTAACAACAAGAGACTTAAATACCATAAGCATGAAGAAGTAATCAATAGATAGGGAAAACCAATAACTCTTTGATTCAACTTAAGCAAATAAGCATTCAAGAAAAACATTCCAAAGAAATATAGAAGGCGAGAAACTCATTTAACTTCTAGTGATTTCACCTTCAAGGTTAGAAAACATTCAAGATACACATATAACTTTAATCAAAGAAGAGGGAATGCCTAAACATCATTGATCATAGCTATGAAGATCTCCAAAACAATTATTTAAGCATGGACAAAGGGTATGATCTAAACATAGCCTCTTTGGCGGACCTAACTAATGGTACTTTAGAGAGAAACCTCAAGAACAGTGTTTACTGACATCAAACAAGTAGGGCTAGCCATAAATAATATTTGATACCTATTGTATTAAACCATTCATGAAATAAACAAGCTTAGGGGGTATATAGAGAAATTAATAATTCTCTAAAATGTCCTAGCAGAGGAAAACATAGAGGCAATGAAGAACAAACAGAGCTAAGGTGCCTTTGAAGAAAATTTGTTAGTCTAAATCCTTTGTTTTATTGCAACATAGAAATATGGAAACATAATGAAAAATGAAAACAAACTAATAGAAGCACTTCACTATTAACCAGCTCGGGGATCCTGGAAAGCAAGCCTCCTCCATATCAACAAAGCAAATCAAGCCATTCACAGCTCCAAAGCATATTTCTCTTCAACCTCAAAGACTATATTTAACCAAGGAAGTCATCAAATTACAACGTTTTTCAATGAAGCCCTCATGCTCTATTTATTTAGCAAAGGAGGGTAAAAACCCTAGAATGGGGTTGGAAAATATCTAAATCACTACATCAAATATCATAAATTCCCAGAGACCATACGAGGCCCAAGACACAAAATATCCCATGAAATAAATGCCAAAATAACTTCGGCCACCTAATTCTGAGTGATTTACCTCCAAAAACACTAAATAATATTTTATAATAAATGAGTGTGTTTTGTTGACTTATGACAAAAACACAGAGTGTTGTCTATAAAGCGCATCGCCATCCCTCGCCAAGAAAATAGGTCTGTTGTAGCCAGAGTTTGTGTGACCTTCACGTGTTGGATGTTTCTACGGCCTTGGCCTTTGTTGGAAAGCTTGCTAAGTCTACTTTCAAAATATACGTTTTTTGTTCTGATTGAGCCTCTATAACCTGTCCAAAAATTCAAATTCCCAACACTGCTCTGAGTGCAACGCCAGGTCTGAAAATGAGGCAGAATGGTAGAAAATGAGGTGTTGTTTTTTTGACCTTTTGAGGGGTCAAAAATGATGCAAATGCTCTAAAATTTTGTGAGCATAGTGTAATAATCACGAGAAATCCGAAAATGTAAATTTCTCCCTTTGCGGATGCCTAAGGGAAAAGTGTAGCACCAGTGGCTCTGCGCTTATAGGCCTTCAAATTCTCAAAAAACCAAAAATTGTCAAAATTCCCACAAATTTGGTGCATGAGTGCCTCATGGGATTTGAGAGATCTGTAGAGAATCTTGTGCCAAAATTCCAAGGTTTTCATGGTATTTTCCTCCTTTTAGTGCTGAAATTTCAATGACGGCCTCTTTGAGCTAGGCACTAGTGAGTTTGTTTCTCAAGGCATAGTGTTTGGCCATATTTTTTTGTAAGCTTAGGTATTATTTTCATCTTCTTCATTTAATTGTGCTAATTCTTGTAATAATAAATGATGTGTTGTGCCATGCCAAGGCTCCTTTGTAGGTCTTTAATCTCTGCATTTTTTCTTTGAAGTAGTATGCTATTGGCCCTCTCTTTGTCTTCACTTTCATTCTCTAGGTCAATGATGCCAAGTTCTTGTTTAAGCTATTTCTTACCTTTCCTACATCTTCTCACCTTTTGTTTTCCTTTGTCAAGATTTTGAGTTGAGGTGAATGGCTTGGTCCCTTGCCTTTTTGAGGCAACAAACACAAGCCTTGGCCCTCTTTGATAGGTCAATGAAAGAGGTTTGATTGTGCCTTTGTTGGTATCTTGATCATAGCTGTGATCCTTTCTGCTGTTATCACCCTATTCATTTTCATCATTAGTGTCATCAGTCATTATGTTTCCTCTTTCAGCATTGTACTCTTTGTTCTCAACATAATCACCACTTTCAACCTTTTCACTATTTTCTGCATTGTTATTTTGTTCTTCATCATAGCTACTTACCTCCTCATTACTGTGATTTTCAACTTGACTCTTAGCCCCTTCAACTCCTTCATCATTTTTATGACTGTCTTCATGATTGTTGTCATGACTGTCATGAAATTTTTTCTCTTTGTTGTCTTGTCCATCATTGAGGCTTGTTTGTTGGGTGTCATTGCTGCCCTTGGCCTCTACATTTTCCTCACTATTTTGATCTTTATCTTGGTTGTCCCCTTCATGACTGCTCAATTCATTTTCACTGTCATCTCTTTCATTTTCTTCACTGTGATCCTCTTTCTCTGTTTCCATGTCCTCTGCCTCTTGCTAGCTTAACTCATCATTCACCTTCATCCAAATTTGGGATTGAATCATGGTCATCTTCTTCCCCACTTTCACTTGACTATTCATTTCTATTTCCCTTTTTATCATTTTAACCTTGTTTTCAGGTCTTGAAGGCAAGGTGGAGCTGATTTTCTTGGGCCTTTGGCAAATTATTTACAATTTGGAGGATTTTGGCATAAGCATAGCGCCAAACAGGAGACTGGGCAAGTAGGGCCCTCTGTGTGCAGTGTTGCATGCCTTGTGCAGGCCTGTCGTCCTCTGGGTGCAGCGTCGGGCAGGAAAAGACCTGTCGGGTCTCTGTTTGGGCACAACACTGGCAAAGAATGGGCGAGTCGGGCCTTCTGTGCGTCTAGTCTGCCTAAGCGCAACACCAAGCCATAAGAGCAATGCCTCCCGTTATACATGCAGTGCATTAGAAAATTTTCACTGTGAGGACCTCTCTATGCGCAGCGCCAGGTTCTGTAAGTGCAACGTCGGGTTCTGAGCACAACGCCGGTAACTTGGCCCAGAACTTGACCAAAAACTCAGAATTTCTTCCTTGAAGGGTTTTTTTCTTTTTGCAGGGGGTGATTTAAAACAAAAAAATGGTGTCATTTCCCTTCTCATCATTTTCTTTGTTGCTCTTTGGGCAGCTGACATGGTAAATTTTGTTTCACCTAGACCCAATGATGCTTTCAAGACTTTTTTTGCAGATGGTTGTTTGAGTCACCATTACACTGTGTTTTTGGCTTGTTTCTATCCTTCAATTATTTTCACAATTTTTAGGCATTTGCATGGTGGCAGCACCCCTTAAGAAACCTCTTTGTCCTTGTCTTGGAGATCAAACTTCCCTTTGCTTGATAGGTGGCTGAGAAACCTTTTTTCATCTTTGTTATTTCCTTTAGGCATGATGCAACCAGTTTTGACAAACCAAATGGTATTCATACTCAGGCATGCCACCTCCTTTAGGCCACTTCTGTTTTTTGCAGGGGCCTATGATATAATTGTTTTTGGTCCCTTTTGTTATTCTTGGAGTTGGACAACCTTAGTTAGACAATAGTAAACTCGTGCTCAGCAGGGTATTCTATGTCGAAACTTAACCTCATGCTTTCCTTCATTTGAACATTTTGAGGGCTATGACTAAAAAATGGAGGCTTGATCTCTCTTACACTGATACTCTTTTCATTCTCCTCCCTTTGATGTAGTGAATCATTGTACCTTGGAAAACCCTAGAATTTACCTTCAACAGCTTTTGAAAACCTTCCTCTGTTATGATGGAGGCCCATAGTCTTTTCACCTACTCTGCCTATCTTTCCAAAATCTTAAGTTTTAGGGTTGTTAGAGAAGAATAATTAGCGGTGTCTTCTAAGCTCTCTATAATCCTTTCAAGTTCATTCATTTCTGTTCAGTTCACCTCATCTTTTTCCCTTCTTCATTTATAAATTCTAAAAATCTTGAATTCATGCTTGGTTGTGTTGATTTTCTTCTGTCTTTGTGGTATTTTGCATTGGTTTCTTTCTTGGAAACACTGTTTAGCCAATCAGTGCCAAAAGCCTTGATTCTCCTTGAACATAGGATGCTTCCTCTTCTTTGTTGTGGATGTCCTTTAGTGAGGAGATGGCCTCTTACCTTACCTTGTTTCTTTGTATGATAGCTATCTCAAACATTCCTGCAAAAATGTTTAAGATGCATAGTTATCCTCTTGTTGAATGTTGTCTTTGGAAAAATAACCCTTCTTGAAGGCCTTTCTGATCTAATTTGGAAAAACAATTGCTTGACCTTCTTTCATATTTGGTTTCATCTTCTTGGCACAAGAAAAACAGTGTTTTAGAACATTAAAGACAAACCTATAACCTATGAAACCCTAATGACCTAGTGGGAGGCTCTTTGGACTTGGCTTTTGGCTGAAAACTCGACTTGGGGTCTTTAGGTGTAAAATAGAGCTTTTGACAAACTTTATGCATTTTAGACCCAAAAATACTGATTTTGAATTATCTAAAGAGCCTAGAGAGGTAGTTTGAGACCACCAATGCTTGAGGAATCTGGTGAATAGGGGGAAGAGTAGACTTAGTTGGTGATCTTAGGTGGCAAGTGGAGGGGTGAGGAAAAGGCAAAATAGAGTGCTAAGATCATAGGTGGCAAAACATAATGAAGGTGAGTGGTATGAGCCCATGATGGTTCTTTTGGGAGAGGTAGGCTGACCATGACATGATATAGTAGTGAACATAGTGAAAAATTTATCATAAGGATAATGAAGGTATGAGATTTCTAAAACTCACAATATTCATGAATTTTGCTTTTAGAAATCTAAGATAAGTATTTAGTCATCTACAAAATAGAAAAATTTTACCGATGACTAACAGTGGCTCCAATTGGGGAGGGCAGCTCCTTTTTAGGAGGTGTCCAGAACATCATATCTCTGGTTTTATGAAGACCAGTGCCTTATCCACTGGGCAAAGTTTTCTTATTTTCACTCGTTGATGATTATTTTGAAGTTTTGATCTCAAGAATCTGAAAAACATGTTTATTTCAACTTCAAATCTACCTACCCATCTTACTTGCCTAACATTTTTTCTTCCTTGGGTGAACTTGGATTGGCAAACCCTTGTCATTATTTTCTTTTGAAAGCAAAAACAAACTATCTACTTGTACCCTTATTGCTTCCAAGAGTTCAGATTATGCTAGTGAACTCCTTTTATTCTCTACCTAAACTAACAGATTGTCAACATTAAGTTGTATGATAGACTTCGTTCTCTATGCTATTGACATGAAATTGAAAACATGGTTTAGATCAGGATTAGGCAATCTGACTTACCATGGGTTGTGGAATTAGGACAAGTTGTACACAAAAATTATTTTTTTACAAACAAAGCTAGAAAAATAAGGGTTGTGATCTACCATTTTCTATGCATCCCCATTTTTCTCTTTGGTTCAGATTTGAGCGTGTGGAACCAATATCTTTCATCCCTAATCTATCCTTCCCGACAAGTCAAGATTGAATAATTTTGAAAATCATTTTTTTCACTAACTTATCATTTTCAATTTTGATAATCAATACTTAGGTATGATGGCAAACCACTCCCACTTTGTCTTATTCTAAACAGTAGCACCCGAAATTTTCTTTAAGCTCTGCCACAAACTGTTCCTAGCATGTTTTTCTCCCTCTTTAAAGGTCTCTAAGGAAATAACTAAAGGGTCTTTGAATAATAACTGGCCTAGAGGATTTGACAAATATACCTCATTTAGGATTACTCCCTCCTTTACTTGACTAACCTTGGGATCCTTTTGAGAAAGAATCTCTTCTCCCTCTTTATGATTATCTAATTTGGAAGCTTCAGAATGCAATGTTATGCTGCCTTCAAGCAACCCTGGTATGCCTTGATTGAGTGAGCTGATTTTTGTTTGTGAGCCATTATCCTGATGAGTAGGAGCATTCTCTGGCACCAGGTCTTCTTGAGAAGGTATTATAGCATCATCATCAATATGTTCTATAGTTTATGTATGAGAAAATGCATTGGTAGATAGGTCAGTAGTAGAACACATATACATATCTTCTTTACATAAAAATTTGGATGTTGGCTGTATGCTTAGGATCTAATTTCTTTCTTCTTTAGTTAAAAGGGGAGGTGTCTTTCTCTTTCTCTGGATAGAACTATGATGTTTCTCTTTCTTTTGTGACTACTCATAAGGATGAATGTCTTCTTGAGGAGGTATTATAGCCTCAACAACAATTTGTTCCTATGTTTCTTTATGAGAAATTTCTTTAGTAGGTAAGGTAGTAGTGGAACAAACATGAATATTTTCTTTATATAAAGGTTCAGAGGCTAGTTGTACTCTTAACATCTGATCTATCTCTTATTTAGTTAAAGGAGGAGGCATTTTCTGTTGGATTGGGCAACAATTGTTTTCTTTCATTTGTGGAGGTTGATCTTGTGGCTGAATGTCCTCTTGCACTTTACACAAAATGATAGATGGATTTTCATTTGTTTCAGCTTCTTCAGAGAGATATTGTGGATCGTCTCTTACTTCTTGATGGATTTCATCCTCAATCAACTCTTCTTGGTTATCATGATAGTTATCTTGTGTATGAAAGGCATGAATCTACTCTAATAGATTTTCAGGATGTCAATTTCCTAAATCTTCATCAATGTTCACAAGGTATTGTATGAGGTCTTTAGATTGATCACAACAATTTTCAGCTAATGATAGAGATGGATAATTTTCTTTATAATGCTCATAGAACACCTTGTGGAGATCCTTTAAGGAAAACAAACTACTTGGTTTTAGACCTTCATACCATTCCCTTGCCTTACCTTCTAATGTTTCCATAAACATTTTCATGAGGCAGTCCTCATGCCATTCAACCTTTAACCTCCATACATATATATGAATTTGATGAGATGTAACAAGGGGTCATCAAATTTTTCATCTTGAAATATACGCAGGTTTTTTATCCAATTTATTTGAGGCATTTTGTGTGGGAATATAGGGATATGATCTCTACTCATTGGGGCATATCTTCGTTGTATTCTCGGATCCATGTTTGTAAATCCAAAAGGGGTCACTGTATCTTTTCAACTAGTCTAGAGTTCTCTACCAATGGAGTCTTTAGGTCTATTGAGAGTTGTGGAGTCACCAGGTGGAAGATTTCGACTTTGTTGTCCACCATCAGCATGATTTTGAGTTATTAATGAATTTCTAGGGGAGTCTATAAGAACTAGTGGGGTTATTAGGCCTACTAGAGGCCAGTGGAGTTGCCAGGTGGAGGATGTTTACTGTTAAGGATGTATTTGTTTCCACCATAAATAACTGAATACCAATCTAAGGATGTTTGT
The DNA here is from genome assembly GCA_034641835.2 of Pinus albicaulis. NCBI lineage: Eukaryota > Viridiplantae > Streptophyta > Pinopsida > Pinales > Pinaceae > Pinus > Pinus albicaulis. The sequence goes on from JAXQQM020063539.1 coordinate 29,295, forward strand.
GGGTTTTCTAAGTTCTTAAGAATGTCTAAGATTTTATTTACTAAGAAGGTCCCTCCGTGATTTCCATTATGTTAGTGATGGTGATGAGGTGGCAATGAATCAATGGATACAAAATGTTTTAGCTTGTGACTTACTCAGAAGGTCCCACCGTGATTGCCATTATGTGAGTGTCTTGTGATTTAGAATATTGGTAGACCAAATGCACAGGGTAACATCAGACCAGTCTTTGGAGTCCTAGGAACTAGCTTTCCTGGACTCATAGAGGTCTCTGTCTATTGTTTACAAAAGATGTGAACTTGTTTTCTTTTTAGGGTTTGACTTTAGGCTAGTTTTTAAGTGTAGGGTTTGTTTGTTGTTTTGGTTGGGTAGGATGATCAAATAGAATAGATAGAATGAGAAAATATTCAATTCATTGGGCTATGGAGTCTATAAAATTCATGGAAATTTCAACAATGGATCGGGGAGCATCACAGGGAAAATCTAGCAATGGTCAATGGATTTTCAAGGTTTATGGTAAATGAGATGGACATCAAGTTTGGGAACAAAAGTAGGACAAAGGGCAATCAAGAATCCTTTATCATGTACCTTTTTAACAACAAGAGACTTAAATGCCATAAGCATGAAGAAGCAATCAATAAAAATGGAAAACCAATAACTCTTTGATTCAACTTAAGAAAATAAGCATTCAAGACAAATATTCCAATGAAATATAGAAGGCGAGAAACTCATTTAAATTCTAGTGATTTCACCTTCAAGTTAGAAAACATTCAAGATACACATATAACTTTAATCAAAGAAGAGGGAACACCTAAACATCATTGATCATAGCTATGAAGATCTCAAAAACAATTATTTAAGCATGGACAAAGGGAATGATCGAAACATAGCCTCTTTGGCAAACCTAAATAATGGTACTTTGGAGAGAGAGCTCAAGAATAATGTTTAGTGACATAAAAAAAGCAAGGCTAGCCATAAATCACATTTTATACATATTGTATTAAACCATTCATGAAATAAAAAATCTTAGGAGTTCTAGATAGAAATTAAGAATTCTCTAAAATGTCCTAGCAAAGGAAAATATAGAGGCAGTGAAGAACAAACATAGCTAAGGTGCCTTTGAAGAACATTTCTTAGTCTAAATCCTTTGTTCTATTGAAACATAGAAAGATGGAAACATAATGAAACATGAGAAAATAATAACTGAATAGAAGCACTTCACCATTAACCAAGCTCAGGGATCTTGAAAGCAAGCCTCCTCCATCAACAAGCAAAACAAGCCATTCACAAGCTCCAAAACACCAATTTCTCTTCAACCTCCAAAAGACTATGTATTGCTCCAAAGAGTCATCAAATTCCAATGTTTTAAAATAAAGCCCTCATGCTCTATTTATTTAGCAAAGGAGGGAAAAAACCCTAGATAGGTTTGGAAAATGTCAAAATCACTCATAAATGTCATAAATGCCCAAGAGACCATGCAAGGCCCAAGGCACAAAATATCCCATGAAATAAATGCCAAAATAACTTCTAGCACCTAATTATAGAGTAATTTGCCTCAAAAAACACTAAAATAAGATTTTACAATAAATGAGTGTGTTTTGTTGACTTTAGGCCAAAAACACAGAGTGTTGTCTATAAGCGCAGCTCCATCCTACGCAAAAAATAGGTCCTGTTGTAGCCAAGTTTTGGCGACCTTCCCGATGTTGGATTTTGCTCCGTGATCACCCGTTGGAAAGATTGATGACTCTACTTTCAAAATATATCTTTTTTTTTATTGAGCCTCTGCAACCTGTCCAAAAAGTCAAATTCCCAACACTGCTTTGAGTGTAGTGCGAGGTCTGAAAATGAGGCAGAATGGTAGAAAATGAGGTGTTTTTTTTTTTACCTATTAAGGGGTAAAAAATGCTCCAAATGCTCTGAAATTTGGTGAGAATAGTGTACTAATCATGAGGAATCCAAAAATGTGAAGTTCTCCCTCTGAGGATGCCTGAGGGAAAAGCGTAGCACCAGTGGCGCTACACTTATAAGCCTTCCAATTCTCAAAAACAAAAAATTGTCAAAATTCCCTCAAATTTGGTGGATGAGTGCCTCATGGGATTTGAGAGACATATAGAGAAGCTTGTGAAAAAATTCCAAGGTTTTCATGGTCTTTTCCTCCTTTTGGTTCTTGAATTCAATGAGGGCCTCTTTGAGCTTGGCACTAGTGAGTTTGTTTCTCAAGGCATAATGTTTGGCCATATTTTTTTGTAAGCTTAGGTATTCTTTTCATATTCTTCATGTACTTGTGCTCATTCTTGTAATAATAAATTATGTGTTATGCCATGCCAAAGCTCCTTTGTAGGTCTTTAATCTCTTCATTTTTTCTTTGAAGTATTATGCTATTGGCCCTCTCCTTGTCTTCACTTTCACTCTCTAGGTCAATGATGCCAAGTTCTTGTTTAAGCTCTTTCTTACCTTTCATACCTCTTTTCACCTTTTGTTTGCCTTTGTAAAGCTTTTGAGTTGAGGTGAGTGGCTTGGTCCCTTGCCTTTTTGAGGTAGCAAACACAAGCCTTGGCCCTCTTTGATAGGTCAATGAAAGAGGTGTGATTGTGGCTTTTTTGGTGTGTTGATCATAGCTATGATCCTTTCTGTTGTCATCACCCTCTTCATTTTAATCATTAGTATCATCAATCATTATGTTTTCCATTTCAGCATTGTACTCTTTATTCTCAACATCATCACCACTTTCAACATTTTCACTGTTTTTTGAATTTTTTTTTGTTCTTCATCATAGCTACTTACCTACTCATTGTTGTGATTTTCAACTTGACTATCAGCCCCTTCATCTCCATCATCATTTTTATGACTGTCTTCATGACTGTCATGAACATTTTCCTCTTTGTTGTCTTGTCTATCATTGAGGCTTGCTTCTTGGGTGTCACTGCTGCCCTTGGCCTCTGCATTTTCCTCACTGTTTTGATCTTTATCTTGGTTGTCCCTTTCATCACTTCTCAATTCATTTTCACTATCATCTCTTTCATTTTCTTCACTGTAGTCCTATTTATTTGTTTCCATGTCCTCTACCTCTTGCTGGCTTAACTCATCATTCACCTTCATCCAAATTTGGGCTTGACTCATGGTCTTTTTCTTCCCACTTTCACTTGAATTTTCATTGCTATTTCCCTTTTTATCATTTTAACCTTGCTTGTAGGTGTTGAAGGCAAGGTGGAGCTGCTTTTCTTGAGCCTTTGGAAAATTATTTACAATTTGGAGGATTTTTGCATAAGCGTAGTGCCAGGAAGGAGATTGTGCAAGTCGGGCCCTCTGTGCGCAGTGCTGCACACCTCGTGCAGGCCTGTCGGCCTCTAGGCACAACACCGGGCAAGAAAAGACCTATTAGGTCTTTGTTTGGGCGCAACACTAGCAAAGAATGGGTGAATCGGGCCTTCTGTGCGTAGCACTACCTAAGCCTTGGGTGAGTCGGGTGCTCTGGGTGCAGTGCTACATGTCTCGTGTAGGCCTGCTGGCCCTTGGGCACAGTGCTATGCCCCTGTGTGTGTTTGGTATGCCTAAGCGCAGCGCCGAACCATAAGAGTAGCACCTCCCGCTATACGCGCAGCGCAGTGGAAAATTTTCACTGTGAGGACCTCTCTACGCGTAGCATTAGGGTTTTTGAGCATAGCGCTGGGTTCTGAGCACAACGCTGGTAACTTGGCACAAAACTTGACCAAAAACTCAGAATTTCTTCCTTGAAGGGTTTTTTTCTTTTTGCAGGGTGTGATTTAAAAAACAAAAATGGTGTCCTTTCCCTTCTGATAATATTCTTTGTTGCTCTTTAGGTAGCTGACATGGTAAATTTTGGTTCACCTGGACCCAATGATGCTTTCAAGACTTGTTTTGCAGATGGTCGTTTGAGTCACCATCACATTGTGTTTTTGGCTTGTTGTTGTCCTTCAATTATTTTTTGCCACCTTAAAACCCTGTCGATGTGATATAGTGGGACCCATTTCCTTACCGCCCATCACACATCGCAATCCGTGTTTTTTATGTTTACACTTTAAAGACATCGTAGGTAAATAATTCAATTTGCAATGTGCGATATATCCTAAATATTGTGATATGCTATAAATGCTAAATTCTGTGATGTGAAATAACTTTAAAATCTTACGATTTGCAATATGAGTGGGGCCCCATCACATATCGCACTTCATAAATCTTAGAACTTACCTCCCGTTGCTCTTAACAAAAAATTGTGATCTGCGAGCTGCGGGCAGGCCCACCGCACCACCACGTCATCTCCTGCTCATTGCAAATCACATACCGTGATTGTTAAGGTTTACCTCCACCGCTCATAACTAAAACCTCAAATCTTTGTGATGTGCGGTATGGAATGGGCCCCATCTTCGTCCTTGCCACGTCATTTCCCACCATCACTGCTTCGCACATCGCAAGATTTAACTTTCACCTCGCCGCTCTTAAAAAAATTCTTCTACTTTGCGATTGCGATGTGAGTTTTGGGGCCGACCTCCTTGCCATGTCACATCCACCTTTTAAAATCCCCGTACCTATCTGCCATCTCCACTCCTCAAATCACATCCGACAGTCTTTATTTTTTTTCGCCCCCCCCACATCCTTCGAACTTTAACCATGGGGGGGTTCGAAATAGGTGGTATCCCTTACCACCATCCTTGATACATATCGCCCCTCTGCTAAATCGCACCCCCCTTCACCAATACCATTTACTGTCCGCACCCCCTCTGAAAATGGTTTTTTATTGTTCAAACAAACCACCCCCGCTGCTCTGCGTCCACCAACCAATGCCCGCCACCATTGTGCCTCACTGACTCCCGCCACCATTGCTTCATGTAGCCACGCCACACCATTCTCATCCAAATTTTGAATCTTTGTTGTGTGTTTCAAGAGGAAGGTCGTAGAGTTTTCCATTCCAAAACTCTGCTACAACAAATGACCTGTGCAGAAGATATGGAGGTCGTTTAATAGAAAGTGGCCATCATTACGGCCAACATACTCTGCTCAGCAACCATTTTTCACCAAGGCCAAGACAAGATGTCAGAGCCCTTTTAATAGATAAAGCCAATATGTCAGAGTCGTCATTTCCTCTTCGACATCATTCGAACCAGATTATGATTGCTCTATAATTAATAACAGACTGCTAAGGCCACTGTCACAACCAGACTTATCTTGCCATGGCTTGCATGGTTCCACTTTTCAATTCCTGCTTGAATGTAATAAATTTAATCATTGCAGTAGAAATATTAACCGACTTAAGTTTTATATAAATACTGCATGCATTAGTAGTAAGAAAAAGGCCCGGAAGGAGGAAAAACCATTGTAATAGACTTTGTTGTCTGTAAACACTCTTGTTGGATGAATGAAAGATGATGATGTTTTCTAGATTCTTGTGTTATGATCTGTGGTGAAGTGCTTCCGTTATGTAATTTTTCATTCTCTTGTTTTCTCATATTGTTTTATTTTCTTTACTGCGGATAGAAAATTTTGTGTAGGATTTACCATGGGGTACCCTGCTCAGCCTTGAAACAGTACATTATGTTTTCCTCTGAGACCTGAATACAAAATTTAGAGACTGTCTGCTCTACATTCCTGTTGAATCTCAATCCCCTCCTCCTTTCCATTTCAGAAGATGTTAAGATCCATTGACATGGCTAGCCTGCCTAGTTGCACCTGACCTCATTTATTCATCTATCTGAATTTGTTTACACATTTTTGACTCCATAGCCCAATGGCCCTCTTCTGATGCCTCAACCACATATTTTCAAACCAATAGCTAGCCTAAAATGCCCCTATAAAAAAATCTATATCTAACAGACAAAGCCCTATCTAAGTCTAGGAAGTCTAGGTCCTGGGCTCCAAAGCAGTTTGATGTTGGCCCTATTTAGTTTTGTCTTCATCCTTCGGAAATTTACAGGGTGCTAACATATTGGCGACCATACTGGGGAATAAATTTATCTTCCCCAGAAAGTACATAAAATTTCAGATTTGATAACTAATGGTGTATATTAACCAGACATAAGAAGGCTGCCTTATTCACCTGGTGACTCCATGATTCAAAGAACTCGACTTTTGAGCATTCATGACAACTCCACAACATGCTGACCAGAGTACCTGTTGAACAAGGTGACAAGGTTTGTGGCAGACCTTCTATCTCATGAAGTTTTAAATGCATTAAGGAATCAATTATCTGAATTTTAGCTTGATGAAGGTTTTCTAGAGGTTGTCTTTCTCATTTTGAAATCAAGCAAATTTGGTCCTAAAGCTAAACATGTTTTCTGGAGGTAGTTGTTGAAAGATACGAAACTCGTATTGAAATTTTGAATTCTCATATTCAGTCATATAATTTCAGAGACCCTAAATAATTCTTGGAAAATATTCCTTCCCCTAAGAAAGAGGAAATTATACTACCTCTTGACTTACATATTGAGTATGATTGTGCTTTCAAGTACCAAAATGAAGATCTGGTTCCAAGGTTTAATATTGAGGATACAACTAATCAACTAGTCATTGAAGGCATAGAAGAAAATATCATACATCATGCCTTTATTTATCTTATAAAATACTATATGGAGGTTCTTATTAGCTCAAATTCTCAAACATGTACTCTCTATAAGGGTCAGATACATCAGCAGTTGCCATCACATATTATAAATTTGGTTATGTGGACACATGATCAAGTTATACTACTGATTTTCTAGACAGACAATCAAGTTGTCCATTTATTTATGTTAGTACTTGACAGGTTGCATTGGCATTATTGTATCATTTAGAACAACAGTAATTTAAGTAGGGTAGGGTAGGTAGGTGTGAAAATAAGCTCAGTACTCTGAGAATATTTCTAGTTTTAGTTTCATATTTCTTTCCAGTTTTCAGTACAAGTATATTCCAGACTTCAGTTTGCAGAGATTGTTGATCTTGAACTCAGCCTTCTCATCCACAGAGGTTTTTGTAGCAGATTAAGTTGTAGATTTGGGGTCAGCCCAATGGATCAGGCCACTAGTCTACGGTTTTCTTGACACCTCCTGAAGGAACTGCCATCCCCAAATGGAGCCATTGTTAGACTCCTATAATTCACAGTATCAAAAGGTGATTGATCATTTCTCAGATCTCTCATTTTAAAAATAATATTTCAGTGCTGTCATTTATTTTCATGAAAATAAGGGAAATCCTGACTATCTATAACATCAAAGGAATCAATATGCCTTTCCAGTTTAGTTGAAAGCAGACAGTGTTGTTGATAAGGTGTGATAGTGAGAAAACTTCATTTTTTCCCTCATTTCATTTCATTTTCCCTCTTTTTCCCTTCATTTTTCCATTTTCTAAAGTCCCACGCTTCATTCCTTTCAAACCCCTTATTTAACTATTAAAACTTGATTTTTATAGTTGAAGAAACAAGCTCTGCCCACCCACTAATAGCCATATCATTTTCCCATTTTAACTTACCTTATTCGCAGCTCCGCCCCCCCACTTTAGGCCACAAAGAACCACAAAGAACCCTTGCCTTTTTGCATTCACACTCCTTACCTTTTCGCAGCTAAGTTTGCCACTTTAAAACCCCGCCGATGCAATATAGTGGGACCCATTTCCTCACCACCCATCGTACATCGCAATCGAGATTTTTTATGTTTACACTTTAAAGACATCGCAGGTAAATAATTCAAGTTGTGATGTGTGATATATCCCAAATATTGCGATAAGCGATAATGCTAAATTCTGCGATGTGAGATAACTTTAAAATCTTGTGATTTGCGATATGAGTGGTGCCCCATCACATATCGCACTTCGAAAATATTAGAACTTACCTCCTGCTTCTCTTGACAAAACATTGTGATCTAAGGGCTATGGACGGGCCCACCCCATCACCACATCACCTCTCGCTCATCGCAAATCACATACCACAAGTGTTAAGGTTTACCTCCACCGCTCATAACTAAAACCTTAAATATTTGCGATGTGCGATATGGAATGGGCCCCATCTCTATCCTTGCCACGTCACTTCCCGCCATCACTGCTTCACACATCGCAAGATTTAACTTTCACCTCTGTCGTTCTTAAACAAAAGCTTCTGCTTTGTGATTGCGATGTGAGTTTTGGGTCCCACCTCCTTGCCACGTCACATCCACCTTTTAAACGCCCCGCACTTATATGCCATCTCTGCTCCTCAGCTTGCATATGACAGTCCTTATTTCCCCCCACGCCCCCCCCCCGTTACAGCCTTCGAACTTTAACCATGGCAGGGGGGGGGGGGGGGGGGTCCGAAATAGGTGGTATCCCTTACCACCATCCCCGATACATTTCGCCCCTTTGCTAAATCGAACTCCCCTTCTCCGATACCACTTACTGTCTAAACCCCCTCCAAAAAATTTTTTCTACCCCCACTGCTCCGCGTCTGCCAACCAATGCCTGCCACTGTTGTGCCTCACTGACTCCCACCACCATTGCCTCATGTAGCCATGCCACACCATTCTCGTCCAAAGTTTGAATCATAGTTGTGCGTTTGAAGAGGAAGGCGGTAGGGTTTTCCATTTCAAAACTCCGCTACAACAAATGACCTGCGCAGAAGATACAAAGGTCGTTTAACAGAAAGTGGCCATCATTACCGCCAGCACACTCTGCTCATTAACCATTTTGCATCAAGGCAGATCCAAGATGTCAGAGCCCTTTGAAGAGATAAAGCCAAGGTTTCAGAGTCACCGTTGCCTCTTCGGCATCATTCGAACCAGATTATGATCGCTCTACAATTAATAACAGAATGCTAAGACCACTTTCACGGCCAGAATTATCTTACCACTGCTTTCATGGTTCCACTTGTCAATTCCTGCTTGAATGTAATAAATGTAATCATTGTAGTAGAAAGAGTAACCGAATTAAGTTTTATATAAATATTGCATGCATTAGTAGTAAGAAAAAGGCCTGGAAGGAGGAAAACCCATTTTAATAGACTCTAATGTCTGTAAACACTCTTGTTGGATAAATGAAAGATGATGTTATTTTCCAGATTGTGAAATATGGTGAAGTGCTTCCCTTATGTAATTTTTCATTCTCTTGTTTTCTCATACTGTTTTCTTTTCTTTACTGCAGATAGAAAATTTTGTGTAGGATTTACCATGGGGTACCCTGCTCAATCTTGAAATAGTACATTATGTTTTCCTGAGACCGGAATATAGAATTCAGAGACGATCTGCTCTGCATTCCTGTTGAACCTCAATATCGTCCTCCTTTCCATTTCATAAGTTGTTAAGATCCATTGACATGGCTATCTTGCCTGGTTGCACCTGACCTCAATTATTCATCCATCTGAATTTGTTTACGTATGTTTGAATCCATAGCCAAATGGCCCTCTTCTGCTACCTCAACCACATATTTTCAAGCCAGCCCCTTTGCACTAATAGCTAGCCTAAAATCCCCCCTATAAAAAAATCTATGTCTAACAGAGAGAGCCCTCTCTGATTCCAGGAAGGCTAGGTACTAGGCTCCAAAGCAGTTTGATGTTGGCCCTCTGTAGTTCTATCTTCAGCCTTCGGAAATTTACGGGGTTCTAACACGTGCTACTATGGATAAGTGCAAGTCCATATGAAACTATTGAACTCCATCAGTATTGGAATTTTGAGGTAAAAAATGAGCCTCAAAACAAAAGTATATTATCAAATCAACTTTAAGGGAACTAATAGGATTCAATATGATGATGTCAACCCCAAGGGTAAATATTTAATTTTGCACCAATGAGTGCCTACACTTAACATTTTAGTAAACATATAAGGAGATAAGATAGAAATATGATTAAAAAAATAGTTTTCTTTCTTTTCCTTTAAAAATTCATAACTCTTATTTTATTATTTCAACTACCATTTTATTATTTTCCTTAAGAGGCACATTTTAGACCTCAAATTTCCCCTGATGTCAATTAAGAAGTAGGCCTATTTGGTATAAGTTGAAATTTTAGATTCATGGTGTGCAAAATTGTAAACTAAAACAATAGATCGGTGGAAACTTAAAGGACTCTCAAACCATTGTGGGTATGCCAAATCTAAAAAGGCACATCTAATTGAAAAATATGGTGTACAATTAGAATCTACAACACTCAAATCTCATTTCTTTTCTTTAATCACTGAAAAATCAAATTTTACAAAAGAAAACACTAAAAACTCTCATTGTGTATGTCCTAATAGAGACCCTACCTACTTATATAAAGAAGTAGGTTAGTGTTTACAATGCACAAGACTATAACCCTAGGCACGTAGAATGGAGCACCTATTATACATGCATGCATGTGTTGGGATCCTAGGAATCTAAACCTTAATTGGAGAATAACAAACCATATAAAGTGCCCCCCTTCTATTTTTTGCATCACGCCCCCTTATAAAACTATAAATACACTTTACTAAAGCACCTTTCCTAAAACTAAAAAAGAAAACTCAACCTCGAAAAATAACTTCTAAATTTGAACTAAATTTAATCTATTGATTCTGGACAACAACCTAATCTGGAAAAGGTTGAATTTAGTGCATGTATGCACCCTCTAACTCTTCCATAATTTCTCCACCATTATATAACCACAATTGCAACCTCACTATTCTACTGAGTGCGGCATGAAGATCTAAATACTATTGCAAAACTTGTTGTTGATGAATCCACGATTGAAAATCCTACTCATGAAGAATTTTTTGTTGTAGAACCTACTCATTAGTTATGCCACAACATTATCACCACTATTGCACCTACTCCACTGTCATCATGACTATATAGATATGTTTAAGCATGCCATGCTAAAGGAGAAACACCTTCAGAACAACATGTAAACTCTACCATTCCCTATTTGTGAAGAAGGTACTCTCTGTTAATGCCCAAATTACCAACCTTGGCAAGTTTTGGTTAAGGTGCTAAGGTTAGGCACAAAGGAGATGCACCCACTATCTGTTGATTTTTGGTAGTCTTGTATACCAATAATTACTTCCAATGATTTAATTATTTTACTTTCTTATACATAATTCCATCATTAATTAATTATACGAAAGACATCAAAATTACAACACTTATAACATTATGATCATGAAGAGACGGATGAATCAAGGAACAATGTAATATGCCCATATCCCCAATTTTGATTTTACACACTAGAGAGAATTTCTAGAAAAAGGGAGACATTTCCTACAATTGGGACATAGGAGGAAAAAGGAAAATTACAACCTTCATGGAGAGTAGGGTCCACAAGGAGAGAAATTTTGACCCAAGAGGAAATTTGCAATAGTGAGAAGGGTGAGAGAAAGGAGGGGGCACGACTTAGTGGAAGGGAGGGGCCACTGAGGGAGAGAGGGCCAGCAATTATAAATATAGCTTGGAGGCCTCCATTTTGAATCTTGGATCATTTTAACTTTCATCACTAGTTCTCTTGAGTTGTTAAGCCAAGACAACCCATGCTATTTAGCACAAGGATTTCCCGAGTGGGAATTCCACTCTACATTCGGTGAACTTTGAGTGTCACTCTAGGAGGGTAGATAGGATTCCATTTAGGGCTTTTCCAAAAGCCAAAATTCAGAACATTTACTAGTTGGTGCGTGTTTTTCCTAGGGCATAGGAGGAGAATTTTGTGGGAATCAAAAGAGCCAACAAGAGTCAAAATTTGAACCAAGGGTTTGTTTTGCAAATAATCCAACCACTAGCAAGGCGAGTCCCTTGTTAATTTGGAGGGGTGATTTGGAGGGAATTCTTGGAGCCAAATCTATTCTTTCCTAACGAGTGTGCAAGAGTTCTTGGAGGTGAATTCGCAAGGGTTTAGAGGAAAATTGAGGAGAGATCAGAGTTGGAGCTAGGAGGTATTTCTTAGAGGAGACTTTTAGGAATTTTTGGAAGCTTCCCAAGGTAGATTCAATGCGTATTCAGCATATCATTTCCCAACAGGGCATGTTGCTTGACAGAGAGGGGATTCCCACTCTTTAGGGGTCCTGGAATATGTTGGAATCAAACCCAAATGATTTTTGTGTTTTTCTGGGTTTCTTGTGAGGGGGTCGTCCATAAAGATTCAGCTCATTTTGGGCATTTTCCAAAGCAAAATCATCAATTCCATTCAGTAGCTAGAAGAAAAATTCCTTAGGAAATTCGTAGTTCAAATTGGGAGCCTATATATGTACTCGGTTTTCTGCATTAATAAAATGGCTCATTTTTTTGGGACATTTCCTTGTGTATTTTGATGTCTACGCCTGGAATTTGTTTATTGTTGTTACTTCCTTGTTTATGTCTTTGTTATTGTTGTAAATTTCAATTTGGAATATTACAGTGGTACCAAAGCATGATTTTGGCCAAATGTGGGTATAAATCATGGTAATGCCAAAGATTTTATTATTGGAAAAAAATTCCAGAGACTGAAAATCTAGTCCAGCATTAATCTTTAGATTGACTTGTGCACAAAATTGTCTCAACACGAGAAATTCCTTGAGAAATTCAAAATTTATAATAGGAATTTTGAGAAAATGGTGGAGAATGGGCATCAATAATGGTAGAAAGAAGAAAAAGCAGTTGTAGACCTGTAGGTGATGAAAATGACAGAAGCATGATCATTGAACAAAATGCCAGTATCAATTCTGAAAGTGCAAGAAAAAAAAATATTGAGAGTGAGGACAGTGACGAGCTAGGAGAAGACATACCCATTGAGGAAGGATCTCACCCAAATACACTCTAGCAGGTTGATGTAATGGCTTGGGATTAAGGAAAATCATATGTTGTCACAGGTTGTCAGTCATTCAACGAGATTGATGATTTGATGAATATAAATAGGATGTTGAGACCACACCCAAAATAGGGGATACTACTCTATTCCCCAAAAAAGAGATGGGCAGTAATGGTAACATACAGGTAGTAGGTTGTGAGGACACAAATATAACAGTTGATTTGTCTAATGAAGAAATTTCTCATGAGATTACTTGTGCCTTTAATTTAGAGAACCAATTTAAGGTAAGTCCCCACAAAAATATAGCATCCACAAAACATCATGATGAGACACAAGCATTAGTGGCGGATTATTGTTGGAGAAATGCAACAACACCTAACAAATTGAGAGGGGATCCTTCACTTTTAGACTTTCACACACTCAAATAGGTGGTGAAAGAAATGAGATGTAATTATCTACACCTCCTCTCAAATATAGATCACTTACTCATGCTTTTTGAGATTTACCATGACATGCTATAAGAGAAAAAGGAGGAGGTTGACCGGCTTGCCCATGAACTAGAGACTACCCATAAGTCTTTGAAGAGCACCCAGGTGGATCTTCAATCATCTGAGTTACAGGATGAGAAGCTTTGTATGGATGTGAGTTATGGATATTCTTCATTTACCATGACAGACTACTATTCAACTCTAGCAACAACCACGAGAGGGGATTGTTGGCTCCTCGTGATTTGCAATATTGGCAAGAAAAACTCTGCAGGGAACCACATCAAACCATTTTGGAGTCCAAGGACCTAGCCTTCCTAGACTCAGAGAGGGCTCTCTCTTTTTCTTTTTTTTGTAAATGATTTATCTTTATGCTTATGTTTTCTGATTTTAGGCTAGTTATGAAGTTCTAGGACTTTTTATTTTGTTTGATTAATTTATTGAGTGTTTCAGTTGAATAGATAAATTATGAGAAGAATTAATCCATTGGGCTATGGAGTCATAAGAGGCTTTAATTGTACATCAAATCTGCAAGGGTTTTCATAGGTAAAACTAACTATATCAAGTGGATCTCTTTAAATTAGATGAAATATGAAATTACATCAAGTTGTGAAATCAGTAAAACTAAAGGGAAATTAAGAATCCTTTAACTATACTTCAACAAGAAGAGCCTTTTAAGATAATTATTTAAGAAAAACCAAAGGATAGGGAAAACCATAAACTTCTTTGGCTAGACTCTACTCAGTAAATCTTAAGACAACAATCCAACAATCCTAGAGAACAGGACACCCCTGAATTATCTAGCTATTAATTTCATACAAAGAAAACATTTAAGATAACAGTCAGTGAAAATAAAGAGCAGGACACCCCTGAATCCTTTAATAAAACTTCAAATAAGGCCTTTAAAGAAACAATTTAAGAAAAACCAAAGGACAGGGAAATTCATAGACTTATTTGGCCAAACTCTACTAAGTAAAATTTAATACAACAATCCAGTAATCCTAGAGATAAATTAAGAATTCTCTAGTTATTAATTTCAGATAAAGAAAATATTTAAGATAACAGTTCAGTGAAACTAAAGAGAAATTAAGAATTCTTTAATTAAACTTCAAAGAATTCCTTTAAAGCAATAGTTTAAGAAAAACCGAAGGACAGGGCAAACCATAAACTTCTTTTGCTAGACTCTACTAAGTAAGCTTCAAGGCAACAAGCTAGGTGGAACTAAAGAGTAGGAAACCCCTGAATTCTTTAATCAGACCTTGTAGAAGAAAATATTAAGATGAAAGACGCAGGAAGAATTAAGGTGCCAAGATATCATATCTTAATCTAAAATTTATGTTCTTTAATCAGAGAAAGGATGGAAAATATGGAAAATAGAAGAGAAACATTGACAAAGAAGGATAACATCACCATTAACATAGTTCATGAATCCTGTGAACATGCTTGTATTACTGATGTCCAAAACAGTTACAATACTCCAGTGTAACAATCTCTACAACTCAGAGTATGATCAAATCTAGCCTAGCAGCTCATCAAGCATCCAAACAACCAACCAACCAACACTAACAATGAATAATGCATGCAATATTTAACTGCAAATGAGGAGGTGATCCTAAGCTAGGGTTTCATGATGTATTTATTACAGAGTAAATGATTCTTGACATTTGAGACCATGCAAGGCCCAATGCAAGAATATATGTGACTGACTCACTTTAATAATAACTTCTAACTTAATTGTTGAGCTAACTCTAGGATATTTTTGACTATTTGATTTTATCATTAACTTTTACAATCACTGTTGAGTTGCCTAAAATATCTCTGACTGCTTTATTAGCTGTAGGTGATTTTATTGAAGTAAACTGAATCTGTAGGTGGCAAAAATTGTTTTGAAGAAGTAATTGGTGTTTTTCCTTGTCATTTGAATCTGTCTTCCTTTGTTGATTTTCTTTTGACTTGTCTTTAAACCTTTGATCAGTCTCTTAGAATCAGTTTTTCCCTTTAATCTCAAATATGTCTTTGTTGTCTCTGTCATCTCTTTCTTTACCTTCTTAAATTCCCGTAATCTCTCTTTTAACATTCCTTAACTATGCTTTGTATTAATATTTGTATTCTGATCATGTCTTTCATCTTTAACATATGATTTAAACCTTTAATCCACTTTACCTTTCATGGTCACGGTGAATTATTTGACTGTGTTCTTCATTTCTTTTTCATCTCTGTGCAGCCACTGTATAATTCACTTTTCTTTTATCCTACTCTCTATCCTTCAAAAGACTCTTGGTGCCTTTGGAGTGACCGAATGCTCAGTAATGTTCATGATCCATTGTTTTCTTTTCAAAATAATCTTACGCTCTTGGTCCATTAAATAAAACAAGTCATTCTGGATCGTCATCCAGAGGACATGTTTAAAACAATTCCTAGACCTCAGAAATGTGATTTATGCATTCCTGCCATGTATAATCACTTGCACATGTAAAAAAAAATTGTTAATTAAAACCTTGCGCTATGGACAGAGTCTGGAAAATGGGGGCCTGCTGTTCTCTGCGTGTGTCTATGGCTTATCAGTTCTTTTGGATGCGTTACATGGGTTTAACACAGAGGATCAGGGTTTAAACATGTTTGAACAAGTCAGCGGTTTTTTGGTAGGCGGAAATGGTGGTTAATGATTTTCACACAGGATGAGAGTGGTGAGGTAGTATAGATCACGGGGATTCGATACCATAGGGTGCACGACGCATGGCAGGGAGGAAAAGAGGTAATACCACAGATATCATAGGGTTCAAAGGGTTTAAACCCCACGCATTTAGGTTTGTGATGCGGGATTAGGACCGTTGGATTGGGAGGAATTGATCCAATGGTGGTCAGGGGATTTGGACCATGAGAAGGTTTAGAAGGTGGGGCCCGGGGGTATACGAAGTGGAAGGTTTTAAACATAGAGTGGGGTTTGTATAATGCGAGGCTCGGGGTAGGTTAAAGAGGAGGTGCTTAACATTTGCGGTGTGCCATGGTTATATGGGAGCGGGGGGAACGAAAGTTTAGAACGAGGGCTTAATAAAAAGAGCCAAGGGTTTTTAAAGAAGTGGCAGGGTTAAGGTTTAGAGCGGGGTTTATAAATATAAAGGGGTTGGGTAGAACAGATGGGGTCTATTCTTAAATAATGGCACCTGAAACAATTATTTATTCAAAAACAAATGAAAAAAGGGTTTTTTTTATTTGTTTTGAAGGGAAAGCGAGGAATGAGTGAAAAGGGAAGGGTTTAAAAAGGGGTTTTAAGCAAAGTGAGTGGGGTTTTGGGTAGGGAAAAGGGTAAACATAAGGCATCCAAGTCAAACATGGGTTTTTCAGAGCATGAGGGTATTGAAAGAAGAAAAATGAGAGATAGTGAATAGGTTAAATGAGGATAATGAAGGCAGTGAGATTTTTGAAAATAAAATGATATTCAGAGAATGTTGTAGAAAATACATAGTCACCTAGTGATACTATGAATATAGGAGACTAACATTGGCTCCAAATGGGGAGGGCAGCTCCTTTTAAGGAGGTGTCAAGAATCTCAGATCTCAGATCTCTAGATTTTGTAGATCAGTGCCTTATCCATTTGGATGATTTTCCATTTTGTAATGTTGATCTGCTACAACCTTTGTAACTGTGATCATTAAATATTGAAAACCATGTTTCCTGCAACTCAATTTTGCCTACCCATTACCTAATCTAACATTTTCCCTTCATTTGGAGGTGCATTTAGACTTGCAAACCTTGACAACATTTTTCTTTTGAAAGGAAAACTATATGTTTCTACCGTTATAGCTTCCAAAGGCTCAGATTAGACTGATGAGATCTTTTATTCTCTACCTAATCTACATATCTGTCAATATTAAATAGTTTGACATATTTTTATTCACTGACTATCAACATGAAATTTAAAGCATGACTGAATCAAGATTAAGCATTTTGATTTGTCATGAATTGTGGAATTTTGGACAAGCTGCACACAATATTTATTGAAAAAAGTAAACTTAAAGTTGAGGGCTCTAGTCTTGGATCTTTCCCTCACTTTTCTTTTCTTTTTCTTTTTGGTTCAGATTTAGACTTTGGAACCAATTTTTTTTTCTATCTACCTACTGACAAGCAAGTTTAAATAGTTTGGCAAATTTTTATTTTCTAACTTATCAGCAAAAATTCAATTTTTTTTCAATCATGATTAGGCTGAATGATTGAACAAGACTTCTTTTTCAAAAGTAGTGGCATTTGGAAATGCACACTTTCAGAAACATTTCTTTTTTGGTATGGGGCTTTACCTTTTTCTTCTTATCTTCTCTCTTCTCTTCTTTTCTTTCTTTATTTTTGTATCAATTTTTTCTAATTTTTGTTTCAGCAATGTTATATACAATGAAGAAAACTTCAAACTGAGATTCTCAACTCAAATAATGCTTGAGCATCCTTCCATTAACAGAATCTCCAAACAATTTTGTTCTATCCATTTCTTATAGAAAAAATGCATTATTACCTCTTGCAGAATGGATGATGTATGGACCTTTCCATAATTTGTCAAATTTTCCATGCTTGCCTTAGTCCTCTCTTCTTGAATCCCACTTCAACACTTTTTCTCCAATGTTGAATTCATTTTCCTTGGTCCTCTTATCAAAAAGCTTCTTGATATTCTCTTGTACTAGATGTGTTCTGTTGTACACTCCTCTGGTTTGCTGCAACTGAATGGTTTGGCTCATTATTTTTTGTATGTCATTTTATTCAGACTGCACTTCTTGAATGAGCTTCATTACTGGCACTCCCAATCTTGTTGGGAAGACTGCATCTGTTCCATAGACCATCTGATAAGGTGACATGTCAATTGACTTCCTGTTTGTTAGCATTAGGGGAATTTTGAGGTCTAAAATGGGCCTCCTAAGAAAAACGTATAAAAAAATAAACTTAATAAAAACCAATAGGATTCAAGATGATGATGTCAACCATGGGAGATGATTCACCATTTTTTAAGTAAAAGGGTAAAAATAAAAAAAAATAATAAAATAATAAAACTACTTTTTCAACTCGTATTTTCAACTTAACTCCCAAATTTTTTACTCAATTTTCGAGCAGGAGTACTCATTGGATGCAATATTTAATTTGTCATCCAAGGATTACCCATGTTGCATACTTATGATGGACCCTGCTACATGAAAATTTAGAAATATATAGAAAAACGTGATTACAATCACGTTTTTCATTTATTTCTCATTTTTTGTGTAGCAGGACCCATCGAAAGTATGAAACATGGGTACTCCTTGGATGAGGAATTAAATTTTGCATCCAACAAGTAATCGCACTCGAAATTTGAGTCAAAAATTTGGGAGATAAGTTGAAAATATGAGTTGACAAAGTAGTTTTTTCTTTTTTACCTCTAAACTTTGATGATGTAATCAAATATTATTTTATTATTTCCACTATTATTTTATAATTTCCTTACGAGGCCCATTTTAGACCTCAAAATTCCCCTAATGTCTATCTGCCTATAGCGCATGTACTATTTTTGTGTGCCATGATTTCTTGCTTTCCTCCAGCAGCTTTTTGATGATGTTTACCAAACTTTTGTTTTAGGATTCAGCGAATCCATTACCTTGAGGGTAATAATCTATAGAATTTCCCAAAGTAATATGATATTTGTGGAAAAAATGCACCATTTTCTTGGATTTAAAAGTAGCAGCATTGTCATCAATGATTTTTCTATGACAACCAAACCTAAATAAAATGTTATTTTCGAGGAATGAAATAATTACTGAATCTGTGGTAGTTATCGAAGGGATGACCTCTATCCACTTAGTGAAGTAGTCAGTTGCAGTAAGGATCCATTTATTTTGGGCATAGGAGGTAGGGTGGATTTCTCCAATGAGATCTAGACCCCATTGTTGAAAAGGAGCTTCAATAGAAATTGGATGTAAAGGCAATGGCAGACGCTTTCTTTTTCCCACAAAGATTTGGAATTTATGACAGGAAATTACCATTTTGTGGATGTCTTAGAAGAG
Source organism: Pinus albicaulis (assembly GCA_034641835.2). Lineage (NCBI taxonomy): Eukaryota > Viridiplantae > Streptophyta > Pinopsida > Pinales > Pinaceae > Pinus > Pinus albicaulis. The sequence continues at coordinate 48,473 of JAXQQM020063539.1, forward strand.
GATAGGCCAATATAAACCAGCCTTAAGGATTTTATTGACAGTGGTTTTCCAATAAAGATGACCTCCACATTCTCCTTCATGAAATTCATGCATGATCCTATCAGTGTGAGTTCAGAAATGCTTCCTCAATAGGTGGAGTCTCCAACTCCTCTTGTTCATCTAGTGAGTGAATCATATTTATGTCCAGTTCTTGAAAATTTGTTTCAGCCATGAGTTTAGCCAATCCTTGCCCTTTGATTAGCTTGGTGGGCTTGATTTCTAGATCATATTCCAAGATGACAGCAATCCACTTACCTCTTTTTCCATCAGGATCTTGTGTAAGTATGTCTTTAACCACTAAATGGGGCACAAATCCAATAATGCATGAATGCGTAATGTATACTTTGAAATCCTTCAATTATTTGATTAAGGAAAAAGCTTGTTTTTCTATGATGTTATATTTCAAAGGTGCATCTCTTAATGCTTGGCTAAAGAAATCTATGGGTTTCTCTTGTCCCATTATGTTCTTTTGTAGTAAGACAACAAAAACTGTGTTTTCTGATGCAAAGGAGAGAATGAAGAAATATTTGGTGAAGTCAGGGCTGATTAGGACTGGTGTTTGCGTAAGAGCTTGTTTCACCAAGTCAAAAGATTGCTTTGCTTCTATGGTCCATTTGACTCTTGCTTCTCTTTTCAGAATATTAGTGATGTTTCTTAGGAGTTCTGCAAGATTTGGTATGAACCTTCTTAAGAAATTTTATCTTTCCAATGAAATATTGCAGTTCTTTGATGCTTCTTGGGTGGCTGATTTGAAATATTCCCTCAATCCACTTTGGTTAAATATTGATCCCTTATTCAAATATGTTGTGGTCTAAAAGCTTCCCTTATTTAAGGCCAAACAAATTCTTCTTGGGATTTAAAGACAGGCCATACTTTCTGCACTTTTTAAAGACCTTTCTTAAATGAGCTAGGTGTTATTCATCATTTTTTTAGTAGACCGTGATGTCATCAAGACATATCACAATGAAGTAACCTATTTCTTCTGAGAGAGAAATATCCATGGCTCTTTGGAAAGTGGCTCCAGTATTCATTAACCCAAAAGGCATTTTAACATACATGAAGGTGCCCCAAGGTGTAGTGAAAGCTATCTTGTGTTGATCATCTAGGTGTACCAGCACTTGATTGTATCTTGAAAAACCATCAAGCAAAGATATTCTTTTGGAGCCCACTACCCTTTGCAGTATGTGATCCATCTTTGGTAAAGGGTAGTTGTCTTTTAGGGAGGCTTTGTTTAAATTTCTAAAGTCTATGCAAAGCCTAATTTCTCTTGTCTTATTCCTTACTGACATAATATTTGAAACCCATTATGAGTGTATTAGAGGGACTATTATTCTAGCATCATACATTTTCTTTATTTCTTTCTCAACCAAAGGCAGTTGGATAGGGCTTATTCTGCGCAATTTCTGTTTAAGGGGCTTTTGGTTTTCTTTGAGAGGAATCTTGTGCTGGATGATCTCTGTATCATAGGACTTCAAGTCTTCATAACTACGAGAAAACACATCACTAAATTCTCTAAACATCGCAATATATTTTTGTTTTACATGTGCTGGCAGTGTCTTTGACAGTTTTATATTTTTGTGTTCTAGCTCACTGCCTATATTGCATTCTTCAACATTTGCCTTAGTAGATTCTATCTTTGGCTTCTTAGCAACATCATTAAAATAAAAATGTTCTTCAAGAGGGACTAGTCCTTTTGGCAAGGTATTATCTCTCAACTGTAGCACTTCAAAGCCTTCTTTTTCTGAGTCTGCACATGGCTCTGTCTCCTATGGGTCATCTTCTTCTAACAGATTTATATCAGCATCATCAGGGGGCTCCTCCTTGTACATTTGTTCCTTAGCAAAGTAGTTCTCTTCATGATTTGAGTCTGAATCTGGCATTTCAAACTCATTTCTGGACTGCAGGAAATCTTCAATCTGTTTTTTACCTTCAAAAACTTGCCAATATTTTATATTATCAGGGACTGATGACATATATTTGAATTGTATTGTGTATTTTTTATTGTGATGGGTTTTTTGACAAGTACTGGTTGCAAACACTAGTCCATTGCAATGATATTTTGATTTCTGGGGACAAAGGCAAGATCATATTCTTTGAATGTTTTTAGGAGGTCAAGGGAATCATTCCTATACGCTCTTAATGTAGGATGTTTAGATGAATATTCTCCCTTAATCTGCCTAATGACTAGCTCGAAATCCCCATGGACCAAGATCCTTTTGGCTCCAAGTTTCTTGAGTAGTTGTAGCCCTAGGAGGAGTGCCTCATATTCTGCTATGTTATTTGTACATTTAAAATTCAGTTTATAGGAGTGACCTTCTGCATGGTTTTTCTTAGTGTTGTGTACCCAAACACCTACTCCAGATCCAATTTTACCACAAGAACCATCAAAGCTCATGCTCCATAGAGGTTCAGTCTCAGATTTTTCATTATGTTCAGCATTATGTTGTTCATTTTCTATTTGGTCTAATTGTTCTTCTTCTTCCTCTTCTTTTTCCACTAAGTTTTCATTCTTCGCTACTTGTTCATTAATGTTTTTATCATTGTAAAGGATAAATGAATCAAGGTCTGTGTGGACAGAATAGAGAGGGGATTTATTAGGCTTTTCTTGACTGCTGACCATGTATCTCATATGAGTTTCCCTATATAGTCTTCTTGTTTGACCAAAGACAGCTATGGTAGAATAGTTCATGTCAATTTGGAGGGTTCCTTGAAGTTTAGCTCCCCATGAGAGTGAAAGAAGCATGCCATATTTAGGGGGTATGTCAACCGCTACAATATCCATTACTAGGCTCTTGGCTGGTATTTTTGCTAGATTAACACAGAGATATTTGATTAGGCCTAGACATTTTACCCTAATGGAGTCAAAGGAGTATAAGTCTTTGTATGGTCTTGTTATCTCAAGGTCTAGTCTTTCCATAAATGCCTTTGGCATGAGGTTATGTGAAGCTCCTGAATCTAACATGGAATTGTGGAAGATCTTATCATGGATGTTCAAACTGACATAAAACGGAGGAACACCTCCATCTTGGAGTTTTCCTTCCACTTCTGGTCCAAACAAAAGTTCTGGTTTATCGTCATTCAAATTTACATAATCAACATTTTCTCCTATGTTTAAAGCTTTCAAAACTTGAGATATATATACATCTTGGCCAAGTAATTCAGTAAGAGGCATGTAAATTTTTATCTTGGAAATATAATTCTCTATAATGAAGGGTGTCTGTTTTTTTTACATATTTATATTGGTATTATCAGACACTGTTTTTACAACAATTTCAGCTTGCTGATTTTTATTGGGGAACTCAGTTAAAATAGTTTTTTTAGGGCTACCAGTTGATGTACTAGTGTTGTTGTGGTTGTGATTATGTTGGTTGTTTTTGTTTTTATTTTGATCAAAACTTTTAACCATTTTGTTTGAGGTTTCTGCTGTCTTTTTAGGATCATTTTCAGGAGTCTTCCTAGTAGAAATTTTAGGGTTATTTTTCTTGGGAGAGTCTTGGATTTTCTTTCTTTTGAGGTCATACTACCTATGTACTTCCATAATGGCATTTTCAAAGCCTTGTTTATAGTCTTCGGATTCCAGACACTCTTCTTCAAACTGAGTTGGGAAAAACATGCCTTGTTCTTCCTCAGTAAGGAAAACGATATCCTCATTTTTTACTCCCATTAGATTGATTTGATTCTCTTCTGGTTCTTCAGTCACTCCATCATCCTCATCAGCATAGCTTTCTTGGAAAGGAGGCCTGATTTGCTGGTCAGGCCCTCTCTGCTCTCTTTGTCTTATTTGAGGGGTATTTCTTCTAAAGTTTTGGTTTTGGTTTTGGTTTATATTTTGAGGAGTTGTTTGGTTTTCTCTGGGGTAAGCTCTCTCATTTATGTTTACTCTCTCCATCATCCTTTCCATGGTCCTAACCAGGTTATCAATCTTAGTATCAGATGATGAAGGTGCAACCTCTTCCCTATATGTGACCCTCTTTTCACTTTTCATTCTTTCCCTTTTGGCAATTAGATTTGCCTCTACACTTACTGCACCCCTCTGCATGTCTTCTAATGTAAGAGGGTCCCTTTCCCTAAGTTGATAATCCATTTATGGGTCAAAACCATCTGGAAAATTCATTAGGACTAGACCTTGTGGGGTTTTTATGTGAGGAGGGAGGGCATTGTATACACTATTGAACCTAGTGCAGTAATCTTGGACACCCTCTCCAACGTTCCTCTTGATGTTCTCATACTATGACAGACTTGGAGAGGGTTTTTCTTCACTTCCCATTTACTCAAGAACAGTTGATGAAAAGTGGGGAGGTCATGCATACTATTTGGAGTTGGTTTTTTAAACCACTTTCTTGCCTCTCCCCCTAAGCTTTGCGCAAAAAATATTAGTGTAACGGTTTCATAATCTATTTCTTGTCTGACACAGTAGTCATTCATTCTATCCACATGTTTTAAAGTAGTCGTAGGACCATTTGCATCGTATAAGGGAATCTTGGATTGATAGTCCTATGGTAGAACCACTAAAGGATGTGGTAGGACTAATGGAGCACACCATGTTGCCATGGCTGGTTGATGGGGAAACAAATAAGGGTTAACAAATGGAGGATTGACAAAAGGTTGTGGAGGGTTAAATGGGCGAAGGGGAACAGTGGGTGTATGAGTGGGGTTTAAAGTTAGCAAAACATGATTTTGTTGTAAGATGGATGGGTCTAAAACTATATGAGTTATCCAACTCTGAGGTCTAGTCCTAGACAAGATTTGTTCTAGGGGTGAGTCAGAGAGGATATTTTGCAAGTCTTTAAGGTTTTCAAGTAAGGAACTTGATTTGTGAATAGATTTGATAACAGTTGGGTTTTTAGACCGTGGGATTTTCCATGGGATTCTCTCTGGATTGTCAACTATTGCAGGAGGTCTTGGGTCAAGATGGGATCTGGTACAGATTCTTCTAAAGCTAGAACTTGGACCCAAGGTTTAGAGATGGTTTGAAATTTTTATAAAAGTTTGAAAAACAAACCAATCTATGAAAGAAATACTTAATCCACAAATTATTCTTACTGGGTTCTATTTTAGGTTTGATGGTATCAGGAATTCTCAATAATTTTCCTAGTGGAGTCTATAGAAAACTAGTGGAGTCAGCGGGCCTACTGAAAACCAGTGGAGTCACTAGTTGGAGGATTTTTAAATTGTTTTGAGGCTAGCTGTTGTCCACCATCAGCAACCAAGAACCACTCTTGGCTAATACTTGAATTTTTTAACTTTAAGTATGGGTTTTTTGAGTTCTTGAGGAAATTGTAAGCTTTTAATAACTCAGGTTCCCCTGTATGGTCGCCATTATGTTGGCTCCTCGTGATTTGCAAGATTGGAAAGAACAACTCTGCAGGGAACCACATCAAACCACTTTGGAGTCCAAAGACTTAGCCTTCCTGGACTCAGAGAGGGCTCTCTCTATTTTCTATTTGTAAATGATTTATCTTTATGCTTATGTTTTCTGATTTTAGGCTAGTTATGAAGTTCTAGGACTTTTTTTTTTGTTTGATTGATTGAGTGTTTCAGTTGAATAGATAGACTGTGAGAAGAATTAATCCATTGGGCTATGGATTCATAAGAGGCTTTAATTGTACATCAACTCTACAAGGGTTTTCATAGGGCAAGCTAACTATATCAAGTGGATCTCTTTAAATTAGATGAAAGATGAAATGACAGCAAGTTGTGAAATCAGTAAAACTAAAGGGAAATTAAGAATCCTTTAAATATACTTCAACAAGAACAGCCTTTAAAGATAATTGTTTAAGAAAAACCAAAGGACAGGGAAAACCATAAACTTCTTTGGCTAGACTCTACTGAATAAACCTTAAGACAACAATCCAGCAATCCTAGAGAGTAGGACACCCCTGAATTCTCTAGCTATTACTTTCAGAAAAAGAAAACATTTAAGATAACAGTCAGTGAAACTAAATAGCAAGACACCCTTGAATTCTTTAATCAAACTTCAAATAAGGCCTTTAAAGCAACAGTTTAAGAAAAACCAAAAGACAGGGCAAACCATAGACTTCTTTGGCCAAACTCTACTAATTAAACTTTAAGAACAATCTAGTAATCCTAGAGAGAAATTAATAATTCTCTAGTTATTACTTTCAGATAAAGAAAACATTTAAGAGAATAGTTCAGTGAAACTAAAGAGAAATTAAGATTTCTTTAATTAAACTTCAAAGAAGGCGTTTAAAGCAACAGTTTAAGAAAAACCAAAGGACAGGGAAAACCATAAATTTCTTTGGCTAGAATCTACTAATTAAGCTTCAAGGCAACAAGCTAGGTGTAACTTAAGAGCAAGACACCCCTGAATTCTTTAATCAGACCTTGCAGAAGAAAACATTAAGATGAAATAAGCAGACAGAATTAAGGTGCCAAAATAGCATATCTTAATCTAAATTTATGTTCTTTAACTAGAGAAAGGATGGACAATATGGAAAATAGAAGAGAAACATTGACAAAGAAGGATAACATCACCATTATCATAGTTCATGAATCTTGTGAATGTGCTTGTATTACTAATGTCTAGAACAATTACAATACTCCAGTGCAACAATCTCTACAGCTCAGAGTCTGATCAAATCCAGCCTAACATCTCATCAACCATCCAAATAACCAACCAACCAACAATAACAATGAATAATGCATGCATTATTTAACTACAAATGAGGATATGATCCTAAGCTAGGGTTTTAGGCTGCATTTATTACAGAGTAAATGATTCTTGACATTTGAGACCATACAAGGCCCAATGCAAGAATATATGTGACTAAATCACTGTAATAATAACTTCTAACTTAAATACTGAGCTAACTCTAGGATATTTTTGACTATTTGGTTTTAATATTAACTTTTACAATCACTGTTGAGTTGCCTAGAATATCTCTGACTGCTTTATTAGTTGTAGGTGGAAAAATGTGTTTTGAAGAAGTAATTGATGTTTTTCCTTGTCGTTCGGATCTGTCTTCCTTTGTTGATTTTCTTTTGACTTGTCTTTAAACCTCTGATCAGTCTTTTAGACTCGAATTTGTCCCTTTAATCTTGAATCTGTCTTTGTTGTCTCTGTCATCTCTTTCTTTACCTTCTTAAATTCCTATAATATATCTTTTAACCTTCCTTAACTGTGCTTTGTCTTAACCTTTGTCTTCTGATCATGTATGTCATATTTAACCTCTAATTTAAACCTTTAATCCTCTTTACCTTTTTG
>JAXQQM020069704.1:0-42500 GCA_034641835.2 Pinus albicaulis
GTATAGAATTTGAAATGAGATATTTTTATCCAAAGTTTGTGGAGGGTATATTGGTCATGATCAATAAAAATAATCAAAACAACTTTTTCGAATGATTCATAACTAAAACTATACTAAAGTTTTATGAAATGCCATTATAATCAACACTTGTTACCTTTTCTTTTCATTTTCTTTTTGTGGTCCTTGTATTCTTTGTTCTCCTTTGGAAGAGTCTTCATAATCCTTCTTGATGATTTTTATTCATGGATATACTGGATCATCTTGTTGCAATTCAAATGTTTGTTGATCAGTGCCTTCAGGATTTGTAGCTGCAGAATGATTGTCTGGCTGCAGAAAGTCTAATCAGCTGCAGAATGTCTGTTTAGCTATAGAATGTACCTATAGAGCATTTTAATCATGGAATGGAGTGGTTTGGACTATCAGTGAAATGTTATGTGGCATGGATGAAGATGGATGATGAACCATGATATAATGGAATATGTATGAAGTGAATGATGGAATGGGATGGACTGCAATTCATGAAATGGAGTGGAAGCATATAAGAAATGGCCTGCAATTCATGACATGTGTTATTCATTTGCAGAAAGACATCAAACTTTAAATTTTGACATGGAAATGGGGTGGATGAGGTATGGAATGAAATGAATGATATATGGAATGAAGTGAAGTATGAATGAATGAATGAAATGGAGTATGGATGGATAAATGAATGAAATGAAATGAAATGAGATGGATCTGAACTTATGATTTTATAATAGCTGCTTGCAGAAACAAAATGGAAAAGTTAGAGTGTCAGAAAGACTCTAATTTTCACCCTATAGTTTTTGTATAAACATGCCAATCAGTGATTGGTTTTCATGTTTATACTTTTATTTATTTATTTTTATTTTTTTTCAAAAAGAAATGCTTCAGAAAATTCAATCAAGTTGATGAAGAAGAGAAATTATTCTTCATTAACTTCACATCAGTGTTTTCATGGAACTTCTGGACAAATTCTTCTCTTGAGAGTGGTTTGTGATACAACTTCAATCTATGACCATTCACAAGAAAAGTGACCTCTTCTTCATCTATAGTTCTGATTTTTACTGCCCCATTATCAAAAATTTCAACAATTTCATATGGCCCAAGCCAATGTGTCTGAAATTTACCTTGAAAATCCTTGAATTTTGAATCAAACAAAAGAGCCCAGTCACCTTCTTTGAATTTCTTCTCTTTGATGTACTTGTCATGCCATCTAGTCCTTTGCTGTTGGACTAGACTTTTTTTCTGAACTGCATCTTGTCTGATCTCATCCAATTCATTAATTTGCTCCAATCTATGCTTCTGTGCCTCCGTCAAATCAAGTCCTAACTGAATTGCCATTTTTAAGGTTTGAATTTGGAACTCTATGGGAAACAAAACTTGCTTTCCATAAACAAGCTCATAAGGAGTATAGTCTGTTGTGTTTCTCCATGTAGTTCTATAGGCCCACAAGGCTTCGGGAAGCCTATCCACCCAATCTTTTCTATGTAAATGGACAGTCTTTGTTAGGATTCCTTCAATAACTTTATTGGTAGACTCCACTTGACCATTTTCTTGTGGATGATAGGGAGTAGATTTTCTATGCCTGATTTTGTACCTCTCCATCATTTGCTCCACTAGCCTTGATGTAAATTGAGCTCCTTGATCTGTAACAATTTCCCTTGGGACACCAAAACGAGTAAAAATATCCTCAAAAAGAAAAGTAACTACGGATGCTTCATTAGCAACAAGTAATGGCTTGGCTTCTACCCATTTAGTAACATAATCAGTGCAAACTAATATATACCTCTTCTGTCTTGATGGAGGACTAATAGGTCCTACAAAATCCAAAGCCCATTTTTCAAAAGGTTCAATATGTACCTGAGGTTGTAATGGCATCTCCCCTGAAGGAGAAGGTTTCCCTACCCTTTGGCAACTGTCACACCTTTTGACATACTCTTTAGCATCTTTAAACAAGGATGGCCAATAATATCCTAAATTAAGGATCTTATAGGCTGTCCTCTTATCAGCAAAGTGTCCACCACAAGGTTCATCATGACATGCTTTGAGAATCTCGGGCATCTCATCTTCACGAACACATCTCCTAATGATCAAATCTGGACCTGTCTTGTACAACTCATTAGCAACCCATGAATATTTTGCACTGTCATAAATGATTTTTCTTTTATCTCTTGCATTCATTATTGAAGAAAATTTTCCTGAAACTAAATAATTAGCAATGTCAGCAAACCAAGGAGTTTGAGTAGAAATTGCAAAAAGATATTCATCAGGAAATTGATCTTCAACTGGAGTGTCATATTTGATGTTTTGGAGTCTAGATAGGAAATCAGCTACTGTGTTTTGTTTTCCAGGCCTATCTAGAATGGTAATGTTGAATTCTTGTAAAAGAAATAACCATCTTATAACTTTGCCATTAGTAATTGATTTGTTCATTAAGTATCTAATTGCAGAATGATCTGTGTGAACAAAAGTTTCATAGCCTGTTATATAGTGTCTGAATTTTTTTATGGCATGAACAACAGCTAAAAACTCTTTTTCAGTTACAGTATAGTTTAACTCTGCAGGAGTCAAATTTTTACTGGTATAATAGATGGCATAAGGAATCAAGTCTTTCTGCCCCAATACTGCTCCTAGAGCTGTATCGGAGGCATCTGTGGAGATATGAAAAGGTAACTTCCAGTTAGGTCCCCTTAATATAGGTGCTTCAGAAATTTTTGTTTTTAGGGACTCAAAGGCTAACTGGAAATCAGAAGTCCATTTGAATTCACAATCTTTGGTGAGTAATTTGAAGAGTGGAGATGCTATTTTGGTGAAGTTTTCTATAAATCTCCGATAATATCCTGTAAATCCTAGAAAACTCCTAACATCTCTTTAACAACTTGGAATAGATAGATTAGAGATGACTTCAACTTTTGACTCATCAACTCTAATCCCATCCCCTGAAATGTGATGTCCTAAAACAATACCTTCAGTAAACATCATAAAACATTTTTCATGACTAAGTGAAAGATTTGCTTCTTGACATCTCTTTAAAACTTTTTCCAAGTTTTCTAAAGCTTCTTCAAATGAGTTTCCATAAACTGTGAAATCATCCATGTACACCTCTACACAATCATGTATTAGATCTGAAAAAATTCTTAATACTGCCCTTTGGAATGTTGCAGGTGCATTGCATAATCCAAATGGCAATACTCGATAAGCATAGGTACCCCAAGGACAGGTAAATGTGGTTTTGTCTTGATCTCCAAGTGCTACTTAGATTTGGTTGTAACCACTAAACCCATCTAAGAATGAGAAGTACTTTTTTCTAGCTAATGTATCTAACACTTGATCTATGAAAGGTAAGGTAAAATGGTCTTTAAGAGTAGCTTTGTTTAGTTCTCGGTAGTCAACACATATCCTCCATTTTCCATTTTTCTTTGGCACAATTACCAAAGGAGAAACCCACTGACTATCTGAAATGGGATAGATGAAATTGACATTTAAAATTTTTTGCAATTCTTCTTTAACAATCTCCCTAAGATTTGGATTCATCTGTCTTTGAGGTTGTCTGATTGGTTTGCAATTTTCCTCTATATAGATGTGATGAGTGCAAGTCTTGGGGCTTATCCCTTTCATGTCAGTGTATTCCCATGCATATGCAGAAGAGTGTCTCTGTAATACTTTGACTAACTTTTCTTATTGAGATTTCTCTAGGTTCTTATTTATGTTCAAGGTTTTTCCTGGAAAGATCTCACTTGTAGAGCTGCCAAATTTATCCATAGAATGAAGAGACATCTGCCTTGATGACAAAAAATCAATATTGGATCCCTCTTGAAATGATTCATGTTTGTGTTCTGGAGAGGATTCAAAGTTTTCTAGAGTATTCAGACTTTGATTATCTTCACTAATTTCTGAAATTGTGAAGAGAGGTTGTAAATCTTCTTCATCCTCTATCCATTGAGTGTCATCTCAATCTATAATTGTCCTAACTGGAGGATATAAGGTGAATTTATTAGTTGAACTACCATCAGAGATGTACATATCATCGGATCTATAACTAATAAAAGCATCAGCTGTAGCCAACCAAGGTCTTCCTAATATAACAGGATGTCCTCCTAGATTATTCTTAGGAGTTAGGATCATGAAATCCACAGGGTACTCCCAAGAATCTAGGGACACTGGAATGTCTTCTATTACCCCATCTGGTTTGATCACAGATCTGTCTGCTAATTGTAATAGTGTGGGTGTAAAGAGAATATTAGGAAGTTTCAGTTTATCCATGATTTTTCTACTCATGATATTGATTGCTGCTTCTAAATCAATGAGTGTGTTTTGGATTTCAATTCCATTGATGTGAATTTTGACAACTGGATTTCCTGAGTCAAGATACTTTGGAATAGCAATCTTTCCCATCATAATGTCTGCTATTTGTCATACCAGTTGAATTTTCTTTGTTTCTCTTATTCTTTTTCTTGTTTTCATCATGCTCAACTCCTTTATTGTTTTGGCTAAAATTGTAATTTTCTTGATGGCTTGTAATAATGGAATTTTAATGCAAACATTTCTCAGCTCATCTAGGAAATCATAATTAGGCACCATGATTTGTTTTTCTACACCTCTATCAATTTGTAATCTTTCTGGAAAGGGAGGTATAGAAGTAGATGTGGATGGTTTCTCTAATACAAGAGTTGAAATTATTGGATATTTTTGCTTTGATTTTTCAGTGTTTGGATCTTGAAAGGATGTGTCTTCCTCAAGACTTTTATTCACCCATAGAGATTCTTCCTCAGAGTTATCTTGTTCTTGTATGATCACATAAAGTTTCCTCTTTTCAAGTATTCTTCCAGACCTAAGTTGAACATCACTAAGGTCTAGAGGAGTAATTAAATAAGTTGGAAACTGTTGGCCTTCTATCATGTATGTGTTCTGAGGATTTTTATTATTGGGGTTTGGTATGGGTTGAGCAGGCAATTGATTTGATTTTTGAGGAAATGGTAATGGGAGTGGTTGATTTTTATGTGGTAGGTTCTGATGATGTTGTTGAGGATTTTGTTGAAGATTTTGAGGAAAATTTTCTTGAGGATTTTGAGGATAAAAATGTGGGTATGGTGGATAGGATGGTGGATACTGATAGTATGGAGAGTATCTTCCATAGGGACTTTTTGTTCTTTGTGCCCAAGATGGAGATTGATTTTGAAATTGGGGCCAAGGTTGCTGCCAAGAATTCCAAGGTGGAGGTCGATTATACATTTGATCATGGAATCCTTATGTTTGAGGTCCCTACCAAGGCCTTCTAGATACAAAATTGAGAGACTTTGTAGAATCTGTAGGAGTTTCCTCCTGAAAGACAACTTTGAGACCAGGAAGAGAAGGACAATTCTTGGTCCCATTTTTTTCAGAACAAATGACACAGGTTTCTACAACTTTTACATCCAAAGGACACTCTCTCAAGGCATGTTTCTTTCTACATTTGGGACAAAAGATTTCCAAGGCATCAGATTCAGCTTTTTTCTTGTTTTGTATCTTAAGGGTGTCTATTTGTTCACTAAGACTCCCTAAGATGTTAGATTTGAAATCATCAAGCATGTGTCCTATTTCTGATCTACTTACTGTCCCAGAAGCAGACTTACTTTCCCTTGCAAGAGCAGGATCTCTTGGACCTTTTATAGTTTTAGATTTCCCTCTTGAAAGGTTGATACATAACTCAGATATTTTAGGTAATGTAAGTTGTGATATACCCCCTTTTCCCATCATGTTGAGGATATCCAACCATTCATCCCTAATTGTTTCAACAAAAGAGCTTTTAAGGTGTCTTGATCTAGGTTTTCCATTTTTGCTCTCTTGATGTTGTAATGAAATCTTTCCAACAAATCTTCCAAGTTTTCATCTTCTCCTTGTAACATCTTCAACACTTCTTCCTTATGATTAACCAGCATACAATCATCCAAATACCTCTCTAGAAATGCTTGTTTCATGTCTTCCCATTTTCTAATAGAACTATTGATCAAACTCATAAACCACTTCAATGCTGCTCCTTTCAAGGTTGAAGGGAATAATTTTAGTTTTTGAGCATCTTGTAAGTAGTCATAATTTCTACATAGAACTTCAAATTCAAATAAGAAGGTTTCAGGATCTTCAGTTTTAAGTCCATAGAAGTTTGGAAGGACAGAGGGTGAAATGTTTTTCATGGTTGTATTGGTTTCTTCATCAATTATAGGGAACCCAAAAGAGCTTCCTATTTCTCTTCTACCTCTTCCTCCATCCGCACCTCTACCTCCTTCTCCTCTACCTCTACCTCTAACCCCTCCAAATAATGTGTGTTCTCCATTAAAGACTCCACCTCCTCCTTCTTCTGCCATGGTTGGTTCTCCTGTGGAGGTGGAAAAGTTTGTGTCCCTAACAGGAGTCTTTAGATCTTCTTCTAAGGCAAGTTCAGTGGATGAAGTGGAAGGTTTCTCTAATGGAATATCTAATCTTAGGTCTTCTAAAGGTCTAGGATCAGTAAAGGATGGAATGTGGGTCTGAGTTGAAGGTGTACTAGCTCTTGGTCTAGGTGAAACAAGTGGTGTTCTAGGAATCAAAATTTTGCTTCTGCTACTTATGCATCTACCCCTTGAATCTCTCTCTCTATGCATATAACTGTTTTTGGGAATTAAGAAACAAAGGTTACCTAGTTTTCACTTCCCCGACAACGACGCCAAAATGTTTGGGCTCAACCTAGTCTCCTAAATTGAGTTCATTTAATTGTCAACCAGGGTTGGTAAACTGCTGAAGTGAAGTGCACTGTATGTGCCTAGGTGTTTGTCTCTTAATGCATTGTGTTTAGTGTTTTATGATGTTTTTGGTCTTTTGGTAGTTTTATGTTCACAAGGAAAATGACTAGAAAGCTAATGATTAAAAACAGAGTGAAGCCTAATTGGTTGATGACAAGTGACAAATGCAAAGGAAAATACTAAAATAGAATCAAACCTAAACTATTTCTAAGCAGAATACCAAGCTTGATAATGACTTCTAGAAAATGAATCAAAACATAAACCTAACTTGTCCAATTCTTTTATCAAAGGTATTTTGAAAGATATTGAGAAATGGTCAGCTAAGTATACAAATTCTCCTAACTACACAACTAAACAATCAACTTATGATGAGACAACATTTTATCCATGATTAAAGATTTGTGGAAACTTGTTTGGAGAAAAATATTGTTGACATCATAAGATCTTCTACTCTAAGACTAGCTCCTAACTCTATTCTGTAATTTAGTTTGACACCTCTACACTTCACTCAAAGGTTATAGATTTTTTTAGAATAGTCTTTTGAGGAAAGGTTTGTTTGTGGGATGATAAAGGAAGTTGCAAAAGTACCTCATGCCTTGGAATGATACTTTCTTCTGTTCATATTGTTATGAATCAATTATAGATTTGGAACAAGAAGAGGTTTTGTAAATAATGAAGGCTGTTTGGTTAAGTTTAACAACTGAAGTAATCTAATATGCAGTGGATGACAACTGAATGTGGAGTGAAAAGGCAATGAGTTAAGCTAAAACTGAACTTAAGATGTCACTAGTCTAAAACAGTGTTGAACTAACAAGCCATTATCAAACTCAAAACAAAATAATAGAGCATGAGTTAAATGCAATTAGACTCCGGAGTATCCTAACTAAGTTATCATGCATTAATCTATGGGATTATACAGTCTGTTTTGTCCATCATGATTGATATTTTGGAAGAGCTTCTTAGAACAATTCTGACTGTAAAATTCAGTGCAAATGCAAACATAAAGACTGAAAGAAATTTAAAAACTAAGATATCACAGCTGTCTCCTACCCATCATTATGATATTTTGGAAGAGCGTTTTAAGAGCACGGTCAGCTATGTTACTTAGTGAAAAACAAACAACTAAAACATTCATTATCACAGCCA
Organism: Pinus albicaulis; assembly: GCA_034641835.2. Lineage (NCBI taxonomy): Eukaryota > Viridiplantae > Streptophyta > Pinopsida > Pinales > Pinaceae > Pinus > Pinus albicaulis. The sequence goes on from JAXQQM020069704.1 coordinate 7,923, forward strand.
TGCCTTAGACATCATAAGGATTTTTTGGAAGAGTTTCTTCTTTCGGAAGAGTTTGCATAGTATAAGTTCAACTGTGATAGTGAATCAAAAGAAATTACAATTAAATCCTACAACACTATAGTCATTTTCCATTCATTATCATGATCTTTTGGAAGAGTTTCTTCTTTTGGAAGAGTTCTTAGAACAAGTATAACTATAGTGGCTAATGAAATTAACTATGAACTCAAACTTAAATAAATCCTACAACACTACAGCCATTTCCCATTCATTATCATAATCTTTTGGAAGATTTTCTTCTTTTGGAAGATTTCTTAGAACAAGTATAGCTATAGTGGCTAATGAAATTAACTATGAATTCAAACTTCAAAAAAAAAACGTAAAGACAACTAAGATACTTATCTAAATTACGCAAGTAAAACCATGCAGGAGGCAGGGGCCCTCTACCACCAGATGGAATCTAACTTCAAATAAAATCAACGCTTTCAAAACAATACTGTCTTCTTCATTAAAGGAGAAATAACTTGAACAGAGCAATCTGCGTCTTCAGAAATGTAGCATAAAATCTAAGCAAAATCTAGAGCAAAATCTAGCCTATCTCTCGGTTTCCCAAGTGTTTTTATAACAAATTTACATAACAAGACTTGCAACAATTCGAGGATCATTGTCTTTCCTTATCAAAATCATACTAGGACTCTTAAAGTGGTAGCGTAAAAAGGAAAAGGACATCTAGACTAAGACAGTCCTATTAGAAATCTGCTTCCTTAAATGAGTTCCCACGTACCAAAACCATATCCAGAATTCGGTTTTTCCTTCATGGTGAGCAACGAACAATGTAGACATGACGTGGAATATACCCATATGTGGTTTTTCTTGAGAGGCCACCTAGAACATGCCTAAACATGAAGACAGCTGTAGAATTTCCGGTTAGCTACGGAATGTCTGCATTCTGCAGCTAGTTCCGGTCAAAATGCATTACAATGACAAAAATCACAAAACTTAGCAAGTTAGTCATGTTAATCATTCTAAAAGTAATTTTAACTAAATTCATTGATCAATTGAGTCTGGGATAACAATGGACAAAGGAAAATGAGGTAAATTAAGATGAAAGAAAGCACAATCTTGAGGCTCAACAGCAGTTACTGGGAGGGTCTTCAGAGCTTCATAGGAGGAGTGTTTTTGAGTGAAAGGGATCAGCCCTTTGATTGAGAACATTATCAGAGGAGGGCATGAGTATTTCAGATCTGCCATAGCCTCATTCTCGTTTTGGTTAAGTTTTAGTGACAAGTTATTTGTCACATTGTACATTTTTCGGCATTTCTAGCAATCTCTCCTAGATTGGCTAGAAATCTTGTATTGGATCCCATTCTTCTATTCTTGGAAATTTATTTGTATATTTCAGTCATATTTCATGTATACACATCTATAGTAGTAGATAACTCCTAGAGACAGCACTGTCACTGCTTTCTGGCATTTTATGCAGTTGCTGCATCTCTTGTATTTCATGTATTAATCTTTGGAGGTTGATTCCCATTGCATGAGGGGTTTATTCCTCATGATATTTCTGTACATTGTTGCTGATATATTAATGAACATGATGGTTTTAATATATTTCGTCTTATGTTGCATTCAGAATTGCAGAGTTTAATGATTATATTCATGTATTGTTGTAAGCTCTCTCTTTGAGCATTCTTTACGAGATCTAGTTTGGGGAGATCTGAATAACCCAACTAGAGTCATTTCTTTGGGCTCAAATTATGGAAGAGAAGTTTTTAGTGATTTAACAAGGGGATCCAAGCCCCCTTTCAGCTTATTTTTACACTGCCTCCCTTATACAGCATCCTTGAGGACCATATTGTAGAAATTCCCGAAAAAGGAATATTACACTTCATTTCCACCATCTGGCACTGGGCCAAGCAGTCACCTATAGCCACAGTGCAGTCGCCTTGAGGAATTGCGTTATTTTTCATGGTGTTATAGTGGAAGGGTCAAAACCCTTGTTTATTAGCTAGTTTCCTAGTGAAAGGATCAACCTTTCACCTGGAAAGCTAACAAGGAGAAGTTACGGCCATTTCTTTGTCTTTTCAACTATATTTATGCAGAGCTTCAGTAATACAACGTGATTCAGCCACAGATTTGTATTTTTTACTTTTGTATCTCATGCCTTTCAAGAAACCCTTGCCGGGTTCTATTGGGATTGTGTAAAAGAGACTAGATCTCCATTTTTCAGCACATTTGAGTAATATAATAGAAGAACCATTTTTTTTTCTATTTTTATAACATTAACACTCATTAGACTGCACTGTCATATGCTTTAGAATTTCTTTTTTGTAGTAGTCATGGGATTGTATTTTTTTAGGGTTGTTCTGGGCTTGTGAGGCCCATTTAACTAAGTTGGAATGTTTTTTTTCTCATTCCATTGTATATTTGGATGCTATGATACATAAACTAATGGATCCATGAGCAGTTTTTGACTGTTATAACACAATTTTTTGAATAATGCATTTTTGGTGCATATATTGTTATTTTTCCTAATCTGGAACATTATAGTGGTATCAGAGCTCTAATCTTGGCTCAGCTTGTGGGGCAATACATTTATAGCCATGGAGGAGAGAGAGATTCCAAATATTCTTCTTTAGACTATGCCAGACATTGCAAAAGATATCAATGATATGAGATTTGAAAGATAGAAGGAATCCCTTAGAGGGTTTCACCATGGAGAAAGCTCCAGCACCTCACATTTGTGGTGGGATAAAACAGTAGTACAACCTTCTTCAAAATGCTCCACTATGCCCACATTCCTATCTTTGGAAGGTGAGGAAGGAGTTCCATGGAAAGAAGAAACCCTTGGTGACTACTTTGTGGAATATGAATCTCAATCCCGAAGATTCAAGGAACATTTGAACTTTCAAGAGTTTTTTCGGATCAAGGATGGTAGGAGATCCTTCAATCACCATAAAAAGGGAGGGTACATGTAGAACTCATATCTACAACACAGTTTGGGAAAATTATTTTTTCCCTCTTATGATGGATCACCCAAGTGCCCAACCGAGGCTTAGGTAGAGAAGTTCGATACTTATTTCCAACTCAACGAAGTTTCAAAATTGGAGGCTATCAAAATAGAAGCGCTGCACCTAGAAGGTGAGGCACATGAATGGCAATTTCATGGGTTATCTACACTTGGGCATGCTAGTATCACTTAATATTCAAACTTCACGAGGAGGTTGGTGGAAATATTTGATCCCAGGGATCCAGAGGCAAACTTTGTTGGGCTAACCAAGCTCAAGAAATTGGGAGATGTGGAAACCTATATCTCTCAGTTTCTGAAGCTTTCAGTCATGGTATCTAACCTCAATATGACCTGGAGAGTATGCATGTTTATTTATGGGTTGGTTGAACCATTGCGTGGGTTGGTGAAATCGACTAGACCAACTACGCTCCAAGAAGCTATGGAGAAGGCTAGGGATTTGCAACATGATTTACCCAAGGCCAAAGGCCCCTTCCAGTAAAATATCTCCTCTTTCCCAAAGGAGAATCAAGAGAAAACATCTCTTGATAATGATCAGAGGGATCTAAGGAAGAAAAAAATTTGTTTCACTTGTCGAGAGCCATGGGTACCAAACCACCAATGTATTGCAGGGAAAGCACATTGCATTGAGATATTTTCTGATGAGAAGAAGGAGACCAACACTGTAGTAGTACAAGGAGGTGCACCACCCACAGGAGATGAAGTGAAGGCATTTCCTCCAACAAGAGGGAATCTTGCAGCTTTGACAGGAGTTCCCAAGTATCTAACTTTGAGATTTAGAGGCACTATTATGGGACAACAAGTATCAGTATTGGTAGAGAGTGGAGCTACCCATAACTTTATTGACACAAAGTTGGTGCAAAGGAGGGGTGTTCACATAGAAGACTTTGAGGGTTTCTCAGTTTTGGTTCCAGGAGCTAGAACCATGCAATATGCCAAATATGTTTTGGCATTAACCATCACTATGGGAACCTACACATTGATAGACCACCTCTTTGTGGTTGATATTCCAGACACCAATGTGATATTGGGTGTGTAGTGGTTAATCACCTTAGGGAATGTTACCACTGATTGGGAAACCTTAGAGATGGAATGGACAGAAATGGGAGTGGTAAAAATTAGAAAATCAAAGGCATACACACATATCCACCCCAGATTGTCTCAACCCATAGGATGGAAGCATATTTGCACAGAGGGGACATAGAATGAGTAGTAGAACTACGTTTTTCAGAAGCAGTAAGCAAGGATTCATCAGTACATCCAAATGTAAAATCTATTTTGGACTGATATTCTCAATGTTTGGAGATATTCTTCTTGGGAGACCTCCTGATTGAGGTTTTGAGCACACTATTGAGTTGGAGCAAGGGATCCAAGCAGTGATCACCAACCCTATAGGCATCCCAAAGCATATAGAGATGAGATTGAAAAATCCATTCAGGAGCTTTTAGCTTTGGGACATATTCGGCCTAGCACCAATCCTTTTGCCTCTTCAGTGGTCTTGGTGAAGAAGAAATATGACACATTGAGAATGTGCATTGATTATAGAGATTTGAACAAGAAGAACATGAAGAACAGGTACCCAATTCCCAGGATTGATGAATTGATGGATTAAGTAATAAGGTCCAAGTATTTTTCCAAGATTGACTTGAGATTGAGGTATCATCAAATTAAGGTGAGGGATCAAGAAATCCCCAAGACAAAATTCTGATGTCACTATGGAAATTTTTATTTTTTGGTAATGCCTTTTGGGCTAACCAATGCTCTGGAAACATTCCAATCTTGCATGAACCACATCTTCCATGGTCACTTAAGAAATTTTGTATTGGTCTTTTTTTATGACATTCTTATTTACAACTGCACATGGGAGGAGCATTTATATTATATTGAGGTAGTATTGTGCATTCTTAAGGAGAAACAATTCTATGCTAAGATCTCTAAGTGTGAGTTTGGGCTCACAAAGATGTTTTATTTGGGTCACATCATTGGAGTGTATGGAGTGAGAGTCCATGAAGAGAAGATATGTGCTATTAGAAATTGGCCCGAACCAAAGAATGTCATAGAACTTCGGGGGTTTGTAGGCATCTGTACCTATTACCGGAATTTTGTAAAAGGGTTCTCTCAACTAGTAGCACCACTTACATATCTAACCAAGAAGGGGGATTTTTTTTGGACAACCACAACACAAAGAACTTTTGATAAGCTCAAGGAGGTGATGAGGAGCTACCCAGTATTGGTCCTACCTAATTTTACCCAACCCTTTGTGTTGGAATGTGATGCTTCGGGAGAACGCATTGGAGCAATACTGATGCAAGGGGGACACCCCATAGCTTTTGAAAGTCGGAAGTTGCTGCCACATGAGAAACTATACCCCATATATGATAAGGATATGCTGGCTATTATGCATGATTTAGACAAGTTCTGAAAATATCTGGTGGGAAATAGATTCTGAGTGAAGACTTTTGGCAAGATATTTTTCGGTTAGTGGTTATTAAGTTGACACCAAGCACCAGCTATCACCCACAAACCGATGGATAGACTGAAATAGTGAAAAAGTGGTTGGAAGGCTACTTGTGAAACTATGTTTCGGGGCAGCAGAGAGCATGACTGCATTGGCTCCATTTGGGGGAGTATTGCTACAACACAACTTTTCATATGTCCATTAGCATGACCCCATTTTGAGCCCTTTAGGGGTATGATGCACTATAATTTTTTGATGTGATGTTTGGGGCAAGAAAAGCTCCTAAAGCAAAGGAGTGGATTCAAGAGAGTCAGGATATACTCCGAGCCCTCAAGGACAACATTGGTTCAACACAAAACCAACAGAAGGTGTATGCAGACCATGGTAGGATAGAGAGGAAATTTGAGGTAGATGTTTTGGTCTATCTTCGTCTTAAACCATATAGACAATATACACTCAAGGAGAAAGGAGTTGAGAAGCTTAAACCTTGGTTATATGGACCATACAGGGTGATCCGTTGTGTTGGAGAAGTAGCATATGAGCTAGAGCTTCTTGTTGGGAGCAAGATCCATAAAAATTTTCATGTCACATGCCTCAAAAAGGAAATTGGACAACATGTGGTTTCCACTATGGATCTCCCACCTATCGATGATGAGGGCCATCTAGTTTTGTAATCAGAGGTTATCTTGTATACTTGGGAGAGGCAAATAAGGAGTAGGGTGATCAAAGAATATCTGATTAGATGGAGGAATATTCTTGATGAGGATGCCACTTGGGAGGGAGAGAATATTTTGTAGTGTCCTTATTTACTGTTGCTTGAGGAAAAACAAATTTTGGTAGGGGAGGACTGTAATATTCCCAATTAGCTTTTAGCTAGTTGGAATATTATATGTTACTTCTATTTTCAGTCTAGAAGAATAAATGGGGTAAGGAGAAAATCCAGGGGCTACCCAAATATTTCATGGGAATTTTGACCTACCAAATTACTATATTCTAGGTCAAGAATGATTTTTATGGTTTCTTCTTGTTGAGATTTTTCCGTTGGCCACATAATTCTTCATGGTTTGAGAGATATTCATGTTTGAAGTTTGTAACTCCAGTTAGTGGGCTAAAACCCCATGGGATAGTGGCATGGTTCATTGAGAAGTCATAATTAATATTTTTTAAGCTCCTAAAATCCCTCCCATGTTCACTTGTTGAAGCCCCTCTCAACCTAAGCATTTATATAAATTGTGATCTTCATATCCTCCTTATGCAAGGGATTTCGCCATTTGAAACAGGTCATCATAGAATTTTCGCTCTAAATTTTTTTCTACGAAGGTTCAGAAGCTGAAATATTTATGAGGAAAAGATAAAATCCTGAGGAAATTCCTATGAAAATTTCAGATCAAGATGCGCCATAGTTTCGGAGATATGATCTATGGAAGTCAGTGTTTTTGCAGGCTCTTGAAATTCATCTCAAAGAAGTGACCTTGGGAAAATCGTCATAACTCTCTCCCTGAGCATCGGATTGGAATTATGTAAAAGGTGATAGATAGTGCACAGATATTAGTTTTTGCTCTATCAATTTCAGAGCCGAATGAAGAAACAATGACACGTGGCTTGTCGTACAAGTTAAATCTACTAAAACAGTCCATAATTAGGGCATTGCGAGAGATTGGGCATAACTATCTCTTGAAGAATCCAAATTGTGTCAGATCTATGGTATTGGAAATATGAATCAGAGGAATACTACAGTACTGAAAATAAGATATTAGGGATCTGAAATAACAGAGATACACTAGATTCAATATCGAGCTGCTAGAAAGAAAGAAAAAGCTAGATCATGTGTTGTCAAGGGCTTCAAAGGACCAACCTTTCTAGGGTAGCAAAGCAAAGAAAGGTCTAGAAGAGGGTAGCATGACAAGAGTGGCAACCAAGGTGCAGAAAAACAGCAAGAATTTCATCACATGAACTCTTCAAATGGGAAGCACTGCATATAGTCACTGTAAAGGTATCATTGTACTAAGTCATTGTAAATACATTATTGTAAAAATTATTCTAGTGTCTATCTGCCAAGAGTTGAAGAGGCAGTGTCAGGAGGTCTAGGATCATCATTAGGTGGTTGTGTCATAGTTGGGGTTATGGTCTAGTGTGTCTTCTTCTTCTACATCATTCTATATCATTGTAAAGTGGACCATTTTCCCTGATATGGGAGTCCATTCTTATTTTATTTTTCTAAAGGGTGGTAGGGTGGTGCTAGGGTGAGTTGTAGCTCATTGGGTGTTGGGGCATCCGTTCAATTGACTACTGAAGAATCTCGGGCATTGGATAATCCATCCAGTGGGAGTTTGAGAAGATTTCTTTTCTAGATTATAGGAATTTGGAGCTTTATTTTCAATTGGAGTTGAATATTAAAGAATTATTAGAAAAGCATTAGGTGGTTTTTGTCCCAGAGTGGGTTTCCACCTTAAAAATTGTGTGCATTTGTGTTACTTTTGTTTGCTGTTATCATTGTACAAAAATTGATAATAATTGAAGATTAACTAATGCTATAATTGAAAGGAATACTGATTCACATCTCCTCTCAGTATTTCCAACAATTGTTATCAGAACTTGGTTCCTTCAATAGCATTTTAATAGCTGGAAGGAGGTCATGGAGCATACCAAGAATGGTGTACCTCTTTTCAATGAAAATAATTATGCACTCTGGAAAGGGAGAATGGAGGTCTATCTCTTGGCACAAGGTTACGAAGTATGGGACACTATTCAAAATGGATTTACATCAAACATGGATGAACAAGGTAAGAAGAATTTGGTAACTGATGAAAAAGAAAAGAATATTATTATCAGTTTGTTAGCCACCTATAAAATTTGTCATATCAAATTATGGCTAAATCATTTTTTGAAGCCTTCAAGAAAAAAATTTATTGCCAAAATTGTTGGTTCTTAAAGTCTTGTGAAGATATCTTACCCTTTGATTAATCTTCACTACTGTTTCCCTCTTAAACTCTGAAAATCTGTTGTTTACCAAAGGACAAGACTACTGAAAAGTTCCATTTTCCCTCATTTTCCCTTCTCCTTTTCCCTTCTCCATTTCATTCATAAAACTCTTCATTTACCTTTCATTACTTCGAAATTCCCTTTAAACCTTTGAAAATTCCCTTTGAAGGCTTAAAAAACCCTTTTTACCCTTCTACCGAAAGCTAAAAAAGCCTTGAAAATTTGTTATTTTAGCTTAAAAAACACATTTTTGGACTATGGCCATAAGACCCTTTGGCCTTAGCCCCCAACCCCTTTTCTTGCATAAGACCCGAGGCTATGACCTACCGTTAAACCCCATCGCGCCATCGCAATCGGGACGTTCCTCTTTCCTTATCCGCATTCCACTTTCAAAAAAGTTCCCATGCAATTAAGCACTTTCTCTTCTAAACCCTGATCCCTTGATTCCGTTGTAAAACCAAGAGCCCCGCAATCAGGCGTTGAAACACAAAAAGACTTGGAAATAAACCTTTTTCTCCTTTAAAAATTCGAAAATCCCAACTTTTCTTCATTTTTTTCTAGACCTGAGCGTTTATTGTTTGGTGAATTTTTAACCGTTGATCTAATCCCCAATCGAAGATCATCGGAATCTTGCATCAGAGTTAAACAAACAAATCCTTTGTTTTTCCCCTTCAAAACTTCCGATGTGATTAGGCCTTAAGCCCTTTGTGCTAAACTCAAAACCACTTCCCCACCACCTAACCCGCGCCCAGGACCAAGCGATTAAATCGTGAGCGCTAATCGCATTGGATTTTTTTCATCGAAAATATTTTAATGGTTATCACCCCCCCTCCGATTGGCCACCTTGCAATGTGATGCAGGGGCATTAGACCCTAGCCAGCAATGTAGGAAGTTTTGTCCACATGTTGTGGCTAGTAGGGTTCGAAAAATCTGAATTGTAACAGCTAGGTGTCAATACCTTAGCTGATTGTATTATTTAGATTAATTAGAGTCATAGGAAGTCGAATAGCTCAGTTTGTCTGGCTATCGTATTTCAGTTAATTTGATTATTGTAATTAGACTGTTGATTTTCCAAAATGGTCCTCACTGAGGAACCAAAGAGCCACATTGTAATATGTATAAATTATATCCTCCGGATGTAGAAAGAGGGGGAGAGAGCGAGAGAGAAGAGGACCCCTGCAATCAAAACTGTGTATTCAAAGTTGCTTCCAATTAAATAATTTCAGTGTGCATTATCATAGAGTCATTTCGAATCCTTGATCATGGGGAGATTGTTTAATTGTGAAGTGATGAATTTGACGCATGTATAATCGAAACCTTGTATTAAGTCCCACATATATCTGTCTGGTATTCCCTAATTTTCTCTAGAGAACCCTGTGAATTCAATCCCCACAGGCGAGGTCTCTGCGTGGAATCGTGGCCATTTAACCCTTTCTTATGATAATAGAAGTTCCACTTTTTTTACAAAATAAATACATTTGTTTATTGATAATTATAATTCCTAACCCAAGTCGAATACCTGAGTAAGGTGGACGAAGAATAACGCAGCCAACCAGTAACCTTAGTAAAACACTGTAGCAAAACTGTGGCTGATTTACAAAAGTGGATTGCCCTATTTCGCACCACTTTTGGTGCGGAGGTGGTATTTTCTGAATTGGAGCGATTCCATACAGGAATCAACACGTGGCAAGGGACCTGTTTCAAAACCACCGCTTAAAGTGCGCCATCGCGCGTTAAAAATCGACGCGGAATGCCGAGCGAAATGCGCGCGTGCCATTGATCTGATGCAGGGCCATCGGATGGTGACTGTTTGTCGAAGATGTGAGAATTCTAATGAAAGAGCTCGGAGGTTAATTAAGGTACGCCACGGGCAGTTGATTGGATAATCGTTACATATGTGGGCCCGAACCAAAGGTCCGTTGTAAAGTCATTTGTTTCAAAAGGCATAGCGTATTAATATGAAGTTATAACTTTGGTTATATGGGTGGCGGTGAAGTGAAAGCTATACTATAAGATTCGAAGTCAAGAATATATGTTTGTTTGTCAATTTCTCTGAGATTGACAAATAAATATAGAGAAAAAGGAAGAAGACCACGTGGAGTGAAGAATGGGGGAGCCTGAAGAGAATTGCTGACCGATCCACCTAATTGTTGACTATCCCTCAATTGAAGTTGACTTTTTGGCGTTGTTGCGTCATTTGTGGTATCAGAGCCGTTGTCTGAATTTTTTTGCTGACATGGTAGTCCAATTTGGAAGAGGTGCTGGCAGAAGAAGACCTGTAGCCAACGCAGAGGTGTTGGAGTTGTTGCAGAGGGTCGAGGCCAGGATGGATGCCGTGGAGCGAAGACAGACCGGAGATCCTGAAGACACCAGTGAACCTGAGGTAGAAGAAGCAGAAGAAAATATGGAAATTCCTCCTGACATGAGGCTCATTAGAACTGTTTTGGGGTCTATAGTTAAGCCTAAGATTGAAGTGTCGAGTTATGCAGGGGGACTGAATCCAGAGGAGTTGGTGGACTGGGTAAATGAAATGAACAAATGCTTCGATTATGAAGAGATAAGAGAAGATAAGAAGGTCAGGTTTGCAGTGACAAAGCTGAAAGGACATGATGCACTTTGGTGGGATGGAGTGCAGGAAGAAAGGAGGAGAGTTGGCAAGAAACCTATCAAGAGATGGACCAGAATGATGGCCAAATTGAAAGGTAAATTCTTACCTAGTGATTACCAGCTGACATTGTACAAACAAATGCAGAACCTGAGACAGAGGTTGCTGAAATTAAAGGAGTACACAGAGGAATTCTACAGAGTGAGCATAAGAGCTGGGAAATTCCAAGATACACCAGAGAAGACTGCCAGATATGTGAATGGTCTCAAGCTGGAGATCCAAGATGAGATTGGTCTCTTGTCTCCCAAGATAGTGGAAGAGGCATATCATATGGCCTTGAAAGCAGAGGAGAAACTCCTGAGGAAATAGTCTGCCAAGAAGAGAGGTACTTTTCGTGGGAAGGGAAGTCAGGGTGGTAAAGGAAAGCCTACACCTAGGAATGGAGCTGACAGTAGCTCACCTCAGAATGCATCTACAGAGGATGATGCAAGGGGCAGAAGGGGTTCTTACAGAGGAAGAGGAAGAGGAGACAGAGGCAGAGGCAGAGAGTTGAGGTGTTATAGATGTCAGGGAGTGGGACACAAGCACTATGAATGTCCAGAGAATGTGGGTGCTGGTCCAAGAAATGTTGTTGTTGCCCAGGCTGAAAAGGAGGTAGAAATTGAAGAATAAATTCTTCCAGAGAGGGGAGAATCCTTGGTGGTAAACAAGGTCCTGTTGAAGCAAGCCAAAGAAGTCGTTGAGCCTGTACAAAGGAAGACTTTGTTTAGGAGCATATGCAAAGTCCAAGGGAAATGCTGCCAGCTAGTCATTGATAGTGGCAGCACAGAAAATTTGGTTTCCAATGAGGTAATAGAAAAATTGAAGCTAAAGACAAGGGAGCATCCAACTCCCTACAGGGTGTCCTAGCTGCATAAGGGGCACCAGCTGGTTGTAAAAGAACAGTGTGAGATAGAACTGCAAATGGGAAAATACAAGGACAAAGTTTTGTGTGATGTAATGCCCATGGATGTGTGTCATATACTACTGGGTAGACCTTGGTAGTTTGACAAAGCAGCAGTGCATGATGGCAAGAAGAACACTTACAAGTTCTTCAAAGATGGGGTACATCATACATTGATACCCATGGAAGAAGGAGAGCCATCCAGCAGGGTGATTGATCCAAAGACCTTGTTGCTGAGCGGGAAGGAATATCTATAGCAGTTAGAAGAAGAAGAGCTAATCTTTGCTTTAGTTTGCAAACCTAAGGTAGTTCTTACTTCTACAAAGATTTCTGATTTACCAGTAGAGATACAAGAGATGTTAGATGGTTACTGTGACATTGTTGTGGATGATTTACTTGATGAGCTACCACCTGTGAGGAAGATCAACCATCAGATAGATTTTATCCCTGGTTCAAATCTGCCAAATAAGGTAGCCTACAGAATGACTCCCAAGGAAAATGAAGAAATCAGGAGACAAGTATAGGAATTGGTGGACAAAGGACTGATCAGAGAACGTCTGAGTCCATGTGCAGTACCAGTAGTATTGAGCCCAAAGAAGGATGGAGGCTGGAGGATGTGTACTGATTCCAGAGAAATTAATAAGATCACAATCAGGTACAGATTCCCTTTACCCAGAATTGGAGATTTAATGGACTGTTTGAGTGGTGCTAAATATTTCTCAAAGATAGATTTGAAGAGTGGATACCATCAGATTAGGATAAGAGAGGGTGATGAATGGAAGACTACCTTTAAAACAAATGAAGGATTGTATGAATGGATGGTAATGCCTTTTGGGTTGTCAAATGAACCAATCACTTTTATGAGACTTATGAATGAAGTATTGAAAGAATTTATTGGGAAATTTGTGATAGTATATTTAGATGATATATTAGTTTTCAGCAGAACTAAAGAAGAACATTTGAGGCACCTTAATCATGTCTTGAAGAAGCTGCACTAGGAGAAACTGCTGATAAATTTGAAGAAATGCTCATTCATGAAGGAAGAGTTGGTGTATTTGGGGTTTGTTGTTTCCGCAAAAGGATTGAAGATGGACCCAGAAAAGGTTAAGGAAATTGTGGAGTGGCCTTCACCCAGGAACGTTTTTGAGGTAAGAAGTTTCCATGGACTTGCTAGTTTTTACAGAAAGTTTATAAGAAACTTTAGTAATATCAATGCACCCATAATTGAGACAATAAAGAAGAGAAAACAACCATTTAAGTGGACTGCTGAAGCAGAAATAAATTTTAAGGTATTGAAGCAAAAGATAACAGAGAAGCCTGTTTTGATTCTACCTGATTTTACTAAACCATTTCAAGTAAAATGTGATGCCAGTGGGGAAGCCATTGGAGCTGTGTTGAGTCAGGATGATAGGCCTGTAGCCTATTTCAGTGAAAATTTGAATGATACCAGAAGAAAGTATTCCTCTTATGAGAAGGAATTCTATGCAATTGTTCAGGCACTGAAGAAGTGGAGACACTACTTGATGTCCGGGGAATTTGTATTATATTCTGACAATCATGCTTTGCAGTATATTGTACAGCAGCCCAAGTTGAAACATAAGCATGCTAAATGGGTTGAGTATCTCCAAAGTTTTAATTTTTTCTTGAAGCATATAAGTGGCCAAGCCAATAAAGTAGCTGATGCTTTGAGTAGGAGACACTTGTTTGTTGAAGAAAATAATTTTGAGGTTGTAGGATTTGATTTTCTCAAAGAATTGTATAAAATAGATCTTGATTTTAAAGAAGCATTTGAGGCATGTAGTAACCCTGTTTTAACAGACAGAAGCCAGTGGCTAGATTATTTTCTGCAGGAAGACTTGTTATTCAGAAAGAACCAACTGTGTGTACCAAAATGTTCCATGAGAGAAAATTTGATCAAGGAGAAGCATAGTGGTGGACTGTTTATTTTTGGACACTCATTCGGGCCTCCTTTGGCTCTTAATACAGTTGCAGATGTTTGTGCCTGCCAAAGATGAAGTAGAAGTAGTAAGTTAAGAATTACAAAACATCTGATACTAAGAAGGGAGCTGAGCAGATGCACTCTACTGCCTGATCAGACAGACTGGGACAGCGGGTTGATTCTAGATTCCAGATAGATGGTCTGTCTTTGTTGTTGATAGATTGCTCTCAAGCATGCATTTAGCTGTGTTTATAAAACTAGTTGATACCCATGTTGCTAACTTGTTTTTCAAAGAAGTTGTTAGATTGCATGGGTTACCCAGGAGCATTGTTTCAGACAGAGACACCAGATTTGTGGGGCACTTTTGGAGGACACTGTGGAAGAAACTTGGCACAAAATTGAGTTTCAGCTCAGCTTATCATCCCCAGACTGATGGACAGACTGAGGTAGTGAATAGAAGTCTGGGAAATTTATTGATAAGTCTTGCAGGAGAGCATTCCAAGCAGTGGGATCATATTTTTCCCCAGGCAGAATATGCATACAATGATTCACCAAACAGGACCATAGGATAGATTCCATTCCATATTGTTTATGGAATGCACCCCAGAGGAATATCAGAGTTAAGAAATCTGGGCAGAGCAGAGCTAAGGAGTGCAGATGGTGAGGAATTTGCTTTAGAGATCTAGGCCATACACAAACAAGTGAAGTAGCAATTACAAAGCAGTAGCATCAAATATAAAAATAGAGCAGAATTGAGCAAAAAAGAAGTTCATTTTGAAGTAGGAGATTAGGTTTTGGCACACTTGAGGAAGGAGAGGTTCCCAAAGAATCATTATAATAAACTCAAGTTCAAAAAGATTGGGCCATGCAAGATACTTAGGAAGTTTTCTGCAAATGCTTATGAGATTGAATTACCTCCTGATGTTGGAATATCTCCTATTTTTAATGTTTCAGATTTGTACAAGTATGAGGATGATGATGCAGAAGAAGGATCAACAGACAAGGGACAGATTGAGTGGAAGGATCAGCTACCTCCAGCACAGCCATTGCAACCAGAGAAGATATTGGACAAGAGAGTGTTCAAAAGGACTAGAGGACGAGAGTACTTTCAGTACTTGATCAAATGGAGGGACAAGCCAGAAGAAGATGCCACTTGGATGAATAAAGAAATGTTGCAGAAGATAGGCAGATCAATGGACGAGCTCATGGACAGGAGCCCATGAAGAAGATTGCCCTCGTAAGACTGATGCAGGGGCATTAGACCCTAGCTAGCAATGTAGGAAGTTTTGTCCACATGTTATGGCTAGTAGGGTTTGAAACATATAAATTGTAACAGTTAGGTGTCAATACCTTAGCTGATTGTATTATTTAGATTAATTAGAGTCATAGGAAGTTGAATAGCTCAGTTTGTCTAGTTGTCATATTTCAGTTAATTGGATTATTGTAATTAGACTGTTGATTTTCCAAAATGGTCCTCACTGAGGAACCGAAGAGCCACATTGTAATATGTATAAATTATATTTTCTGGATGTAGAAAGAGGGGGAGAGAGCGAGAGATCAGAGGACTCCTGCAATAAAAAATGTGTATTCAAAGTTGCTTCCAATTAAATAATTTCAGTGTGCATTATCATAGAGTCGTTTCGAATCCTTGATCGTGGGGATATTATTTAATTGTGAAGTGATGAATTCGACGCATGTATAATTGAAACCCTGTATTAAGTCCCACATATCTCTGTCTGGTATTCCCTAATTTGCTCGAGAGAACCCTGCGAATTCAATCCCCGCAGGCGAGGTCTCTGCGTGGAATCGTGGCCATTTAACCCTTTCTTATGATAATAGAAGTTCCGCTTTGTTTACAAAAGAAATACATTTGTTTATTGATAATTATAATTCCTAACCCGAGTCGAAGACCTGAGTAAGATGGACAAAGAATAACGCAACCGACCAGTAACCTTAATAAAACACTGTAGCAAAACTGTGGCTGATTTACAAAAGTGGATTGCCCCATTTCGCATTGCTTTTGGTGCGAAGGTGGTATTTTATGAATTGGAGCGATTCCATACAAGAATCTACATGTGGCAAGGGACCCGTTTCAAAACTACTGCTTAAAGTGCGCCATCGCGCGTTAAAAATTGACGCGGGATGCCGAGCGAAATGCACGCGGGTCGTTGATCTGATGCAGGGCCATTGAACGGTGACTGTTTTCCAAAGATGTGCAAAGTCTAATGAAATATCCCGGAGGTTAATTAAGGTATGCCGCGGGCAGTTGATTGGATAATTGTTACATATGTGGGCCTGAACCAAAGGTCTGTTGTAAAGTCATTTGTTTAAAAAGGCGTAGCGTATTAATATGAATTTATAACTTTGGTTATACGGGTGGAGGTGAAGCGAAAGCTATACTATAAGATTTGAAATCGAGAATATATGTTTGTTTGTCAATTTCTCTGAGATTGACAAATAAATATATAGAAAAAGGAAGAAGACCACGTGGAGTGAAGAACGAGGGAGCCTGAAGAGAATTGCTGACCGAGCCACCTAATTGTTGACCATCCCTCAATTAAATGCTGACCGAGCCACGTAGTTGTTGACCATCCCTCCATTGGGGCTGAATTTCAGCATTGTTGCGTCAATGATGGAATCAAGAAGCGGAAAGTGGACAAGATTCTAAAAATATTGCAGCCAAAACAACAACCATTGTAGACCATTTGATGTGTTGACGCCAAGAAGCGAAAGAGATGGCGAATGCATTCTTCTAGATGTGGAATTTGGAACCGTGGAGGTAAAAAAGAATGGTCATTTATTTTCTTGTTATTACTGATGTTGGAACTCATTACTGTAGTTCACTCAGATGGGATTAACTTGGAAAAGTTGTTTCCAAGGAGAATCTTGCATTTAATGCATGTTTGTGCAAAGGAGGAACATGTGTTAGAAAATTATATATTACAAAGCAATGAAACACATAAAATATGCGGAAAACATAAGCACACAAAACACATAAAACCAGAGAGACACAGATATACGTGATTCACCTAGTTTGGGCTACGTCCACCCCGAACAGCCAGTCCTTCTTTTCTATTATCCAGCAAAATGAAGAGACGCAACCTACAACAGATCCGTTGTAATATCCTTTGTTCTCTCTCACAGTCTCCCTATCTGTTTCTCGCTCCGAGAATACACATACAATACACAGCCGCAATACAATACCCTCATACAAGCGAGGGGTTGCCTTCTAGGGCAAAAAAACCCTAAACTAAACATAACTTCTACTGTCAGATCATCCGCCTAATGAACAGCCCAGATTGACTAGAAATTACTATACTTTTACAAGACAATTTTACATCTGTTTTTAGCTTCGGGGGCGCTGCCCCATAAAACCCCCCACCAGGGGGGGGCTCCATAAAGTCGTAGCCACCCCCCCTAGACCCCCCAGGCAACGTTTAATTTCGGGAGGCGCTGCCGCCCCATTAAGGTACAGGGGTCCAACGCTGTGATACAAAATAAACAAGATAATCAAGCTCCACACCCAACAACATGATTCTCAGTGGGAAGGCCATCAGTTAGTTTTTCAAGCACCGAGGGATCGCTTTGGTACAACAAGGTGTTTAATCAACATCAAGCAACCAGCAAGTGTTGGACTGGGTCAAAAGCGAAAGGAGGACATTGGTTGAAGTGCCAAGCCATCTGCAAGGAAAGGCATGTCAGTGAACCTAAGTGGTTGTCATGGAGATTTTCCCAATTAGAATTAGGTTGATAGAACTTGGGAAAGAGAGGAGTATTCAACTCTCATGAGATAACCAGCTTTTGTGAGTCCAAAAGCCTCTCAGTGGGGAGGAGTGATCAGAATCTGGATTGAGGGAAAAAAAATTCCAAAAATTAAAAGTGCTAAAAATCGCACCAAACTAGAATGATCGGATAGGGCTCTTCTCTAGGAATCTGACGCACTTTGTTTCATCGAAAACCGACTATGTATGTGAAAGTTAAAGGCTGTTGTTCGTCGTGCCAAACATGCAAAAAAAAAAACAAAAAAAAAAAAACAAAAGGGGTCAAACAAGGCGAAAGGTAATTTTTTGGGTTTTCAAAGGCCAATGAGGTGTTGACACTTGTCTAATGGTTATTGGCCCTAATTTTTGGGCACTTGGAAAAATTTTATTGGTTTGTGGAGAGCCAATTGGGTGTTGACACGTGCCAAGCCGGGAGGCTGCCATGTGCCCCCCCCTCCAAGGCCGAAATTTTTTTAGTCAATCGTCAAAATTCATTTATATGGGTGAGAAAAATTATTGTTGCGGAAGCGCGAGGTCAATCCCAAGACCTCCCCCGCACTAATCCCAAGTCTTACCACCATACCATAGGCACAGTTCTTAATATACATATTAGTACGTGATATATATTCATATTTAAATGATTCAAATGGCGGGGGTAAGGATAAAGGTGAAGCTCCAATGTTAATGGTGCAGATTAACTTTAAATAGGATTAATTATCCTAGAATCCACATTACAATGCGATAATCCTTTTGATAAATTGGATTATGAAAAGAGCGCATGGTTAGCGATAAGTGTGCATTAATTAGTGCTAAACCAGATTAAAAATCCACTTAACCTTAATTAAACCGGCTGTTAAATTGGAGGAGAAGCTGGTGGGTCTGCTATTTTCGGCACCACCTCCACTTTTGGCGGTGCTAACCGGAGTTTCTCCAGTTTTAGTGGAGTTTTTCTAGGAAATATTGGGGAAGCCATAACTTTGGCATATTTCGACCAATTTTGGATCAAGAAGAGTCATTCCTAAATGATTTTGATGCTCTGAACATGATGGTGCAGGTTGAAGAGGCGTTGGAGCACTTCTGTAAGTGGTTTTTCCACTTTGAAGATTAAGGAAACCTAGGGCCACTAGGAGAGGGGGTCATGCCTAGACCATTTGAAGACCATTTTCAGGGCTTGAAGAGTCAATTTTGAGGTTTTCGGGTCTTCTGAAACCAACGGAACAAGTTTCAAAGCCATTGGAGCACTGTAGGTGCATGTAATTAGATAATTTACCATTAATTCAAAGAGGGTCTGGCTAGTTGAAGCAATTCCATGGATATGTAGCCCAGGAGGGGTGAACTCCATTATCAACTATTGTGTAATGTGTTATTTTTCTGCAATTTATTTGTTTTACCTATGTTTTTAACATCTAATTTACTTAAGAAAATTCTCATAAAAGACATAAAAATTTACACATAAACCCTCACATAATTGGCTTATTTGAGACTATCCTGAACACATTTTTTTAATACTGACAAGGGAGATAACATAGAAAAACTAGTTTTCCCATATTCATATCAATTAGTAACTCAACCTGCCAAGGGCTCCAAAGCATTTACAAAAGCTTCCTGGACTAGTAACTCAACCCAAGTTGTTCCAGGGCTTCCAGAGTGGTTGTCCAACCAAGGCTCCATGAATGAATAACTCAACCCACAACCATGAGGAACATGAGCACCAACCAGAAAACAAAAGGGAAAAATACACAACACCATGGCTATCCAATAAATGGAGGGGCTAGGCAAAACCACTGTCAATCTAGGAAATCCTCCGTGTTAACGACATATCATAACCAAATAACCACGTGCATACACCATGCATGCCAAAACTAGCAAGTAAATCATACATGAAACTCGGCACCTGCAAATAAATATAGATGTAGCTGGTGATCCCTCTGTCCCCTTATGCTTTTCTACTTTCCTTGCCTTCTTTCTCCAAATCCAATGTGCTCCAAGAATGCTCCAAGAAAACTCTATGTGTGCAAGAGTGTGTGAGAGAGAGAATAGAGAGAAGAAAGCTCTAAGTGTGCAATAGTGTGAGTGAGAGATAATAAAGAGAGATCTCCAAGCTAAAACTGGAAAAAAGCTATGAACTGATCCTCCCAAACCTTTTTAGCATTGAGGCCCCTATTTTCTTCATTTTCTTCATTTTCTTCTATTTTTCATTCAATTTCCCACACATGCAAATTTGTGACTTTTGATCTCCCCTTTCTCCTATTTTCCTTTATTTCATAAATAAAATGCCAACAAATGTCTCTTTGAATTTTCCAATGCCTTTTCCAACTTCCATAGCCATTAATTAATCACCAATGATCCCCATTACTATGTTTTGCCCAACATTAAGCTTGGAATACGTGTCTCATGACCTTCGTCTTATTTTTGCCTTTATTAACTTTGTTACATGGATTTTTAGCATGGGTTGTTACAAAAACCTCCCCTTGGGAGATCATCATCCTCGGTGTTCAATGACACTTATAAACCAACAAAACACATGCTTCCCATAGTGATTTATAACATAACATGATGCAACATTTACATCACATCATACTTCCAAAAACAAAACCAAGATATCATGAACACCATGTTGGTTATTGGAGCTCTATAACATAAATCGATGCAGTAGTTATATATATATATATATATATATATATATATATAGAGAGAGAGAGAGAGAGAGAGAGAGAGAGAACCAAAACACAACATCAAAACATACACCAAAAAACATCTGCTCAACCAATGCATAAAGAAGGATACATAGCCCGCATTTGATCAACCATCCGCCATGTAAATTCACCGGGACCAAAGTGCTTCCGCTGCACTTTAACTTGCTCAATTGCTCAATTCTAGAGCATGGGTATCTTTCGCTGCAAAATGCACTGAGGTCCCAGTTGGAATTCTCCTTAGGGATCCACCCAAAATATAGACCAATCAATCACATGATCAACATCTTTCACATACTTCTTAAGAAATGACACATAATCGTGTACTTTCATTGTTGGAGGTAGTGCAAGTCAGTAAGCCATTGGACCGCGATACCGAGGTGCCAACTTTGCACATGATCCAATCCTCGAGGAGCTCTTCTTTGGCTTGATACAAAAATACACCCATTCCCCAACCTGAAACTCCTTAAATGTCCTATGTTGATCTGCATAACTCTTCTTCTTGTCCTATGCTAAGTTTAAATTTTTCTTGATAACCTGCATTTCTTGTTCCATCTCTGCCAACATGTCTAGTCCAATTGATACCTTAGCTAGATCACTCCAACTGATGGGATTATTACAACTCCGCCCATATTGTGCCTTAAATAGACTCATCCTTAAATATTCCTGATACCCATTGTTCTAAGCAAACTCCATCAGTGGAAGAAACTCTTCCCACTTTCGATTCTGATGCATAACATACATCCTTAACATGTCCTCCAAAATCCTATTGACCTTCTCTGTCCGTGGATGATAAGTTGTACTAAAGATCAACTCTGTGTCCAAACATGCAAATAACTCTTTCGAGAACTTGGAAGTGAACTTGGCATATCTGTATGACATAATCTTCCTAGGAATACCATGCAACCTCACTATCTCCCTGATGAAGACCCCTGCTACCTCACTAGTTGCATGAGTAGACTTCATTGGAATAAAGTGAGTTGCTTTAGTCAACCTTTCAACCACAACCATGATAGAATCATGTTGTCTAGATGTACTCGATAAACCTGTAATGAAGTCCATAGAAATGACCTCCCATTTCCACTATGGAATCAGAATCGGTTGTAGTAAGACACCTGGATGTTTACACTCTGATTTTACCTGTTGACAATCCAAATATCTCGCCTCAAACTCTTCCACCTCTTTCTTCAAATTCGACCAATGGTAGAATTTTTTAACTGATGTTAGTGTCTTTTGATATCCCAGGTGACCCGAATATGACTTAATGTGAAATTCCGGCAAGATAAGCTTCTTGAGCTTAATGTTGTCTGAAACATAGATCTTGTCCCTAAATCTCACCAAACCATCTGTCGTGAGATGATAATCCTCGTCTTGTTCACTTGTCCCTGTTGTTGTAATATGTGCTTAAGTTTTTGGTATCTATCATCCTATTGTCTTTCCTGTAAGATTTTATCCTGTAAATATGTACCATAAGAACTCACAGTTCCTATATGATTTACCTGTATCCTTCCACTAAGAGAATTTGCAACCTTGTTCTCTTTACCCCTAATGTACTTGATCTCAAAGTCAAATTCAGTGATCGTATCCAACCACCTAACTTGCTTGGAATTCAGATTCGGTTGGTCAAATAAGTATCTCAATCCACTGTGATCACTCATTAAGATGAACATCCTTCCAATAAGATAGTGTCTCCACATCTTCAATCCATGGATGATCACTGCCAACTCAAGATCATGTGCCACATAGTTTTCTCGTGCTCATTTATTCTCCCTTTCTCATAGCATACTACATGTCCTTCCTACATCAAAACTCCACGAAGTCCTCCCTTGCAAGCATCTATACATACCACAAACTCTATATCTATATTTTTAATCTTTAGAACTGGAGAATTTGTAAGCAATTGTTTCAATTGTTCAAAACCTACTGGGCATTCCTCTATTCACTCAAATTTCTTTCCTTTTCTCTGCAGTGATGTAATAGGATAGGAAATCTATGAGAAGTTTCTAATGAACCTAAGCGGTCCAAACGGTCATTCTAAAAATATTGCAGCCAAAACAACAACCATTGTAGACCATTTGATGTGTTGACACCAAGAAGCGAAAGAGATGGCGAATGCATTCTTCTAGATGTGGAATTTGGAACCGTGGAGGTAAAAAAGAATGGTCATTTATTTTCTTGTTATTACTTGATGTTGGAACTCATTCATCGTAGTTCACTCAGATGGGATTAACTTGGAAAAGTTGTTTCCAAGGAGAATCTTGCATTTAATGCATGTTTGTGCAAAGGAGGAACATGTGTTAGAAAATTATATATTACAGAGCAATGAAACACATAAAATATGCGGAAAACACAAGCACACAAAACACATAAAACCAGAGAGACACAGATATACGTGATTCACCCAGTTTGGGCTACGTCCACCCCGAACAACCAGTCCTTCCTTTCTATTATCCAGCAAAATGAAGAGACGCAACCTACAACAGATCCGCTGTAATATCCTATGTTCTCTCTCACGGTCTCCCTATCTGTTTCTCGCTCCGAGAATACACATACAATACACAACCACAATACAATACCCTCATACAAGTGAGGGGTTGCCTTCTAGGGCAAAAAAACCCTAAACTAAACATAAATTCTACTGCCAGATCATCCGCCTAATGAACAGCCCAGATTGACTAGAAATTACTATAATTTTACAAGACAATTTTACATTTGTTTTTAGCTTCGGGGGTGCTGCCCTAGAAACCCCCCACCAGGGGGGGGCTCCATAAAGTCGTAGCCACCCCCCTGGACCCCCCAAGCAACGTTTAATTTCGGGAGGCGTTTCCGCCCCATTAAGGTACAGGGGTCCAACATTGTGATACAAAATAAACAAGATAATCAGGCTCCACACCCAACAACATGATTCTCAGTGGGAAGGCCATTAGTTAGTTTTTCAAGCACCGAGGGATCGCTTTGGTACAACAAGGTGTTTAATCAACATCAAGCAACCAGCAAGTTTTGGATTGGGTCAAAAGTGAAAGGAGGACATTGGTTGAAGTGCCAAGCCATTTGCAAGGAAAGGCATGTCAGTGAACCTAAGTGGTTGTCATGGAGATTTTCCCAATTAGAATTAGGTTGATAGAACTTGGGAAAGAGAGGAGTATTCAACTCTCATGAGATAACCAGCTTTTGTGGGTCCAAAAGCCTCTCGGTGGGGAGGAGTGATCAGAATCTGGATTGAGGGAAAAAAATTTCCAAAAATTAAAAGTGATAAAAATCACACCAAACTAGAATGATCGGATAGGGCTCTTCTCCAGGAATCTGACGCACTTTGTTTCATCGAAAACCAACTCTGTATGTGAAAGTTAAAGGCTGTTGTTCGTCGTGCCAAACATGCAAAAAACAAAAACAAAAGGGGTCAAACAAGGTGTAAGGCAATTTTTTGGGTTTTCAAAGGCCAATGAGGTGTTGACACTTGTCTAATGGTTATTGGCCCTAATTTCTGGGCACTTGGAAAAAATTTATTGGTTTGTGGAGAGCCAATTGGGTGTTGACACGTGCCAAGCCGGGGAAGGTCTGCCATGTGCCCTCCAAGGCGGGAATTTTTTTAGTCAATCGTCAAAATTCATTTATATGGGTGAGCAAAATTATTGTTGCGGAAGGGCGAGGTCAATCCCGAGACCTCCCCCGCACTAATCCCAAGTCTTACCACCATACCATAGGCACAGTTCTTAATATACATATTAGTGCGCGATATATATTTATATTTAAATGATTCAAATGGCGGGGGTAAGGAGGGGGCCAGCCCCCATGAATAAAGGTGTAGCTCCAATGTTCATGGTGCAGATTAACATTAATGGGATTAATTATCCTAGAACCCACACTACAATGCGATAATCCTTTTGATAAATTGGATTATGAAAAGAGCGCATGGTTAGCGATAAGTGTGCATTAATTAGCGCTAAACCAGATTAAAAATCCACTTAACCTTAATTAAACCAGCTGCTAAATTGGAGGAGAAGCTTGTGGGTCCGCTATTTTCGGCGCCACCTCCACTTTTGGCGGTGCTAACTGGAGTTTCTCCAGTTTTAGTGGAGTTTTTCTAGGAAATATTGGGGAAGCCATAACTTTGGCATATTTCGACCAATTTTGGCTCAAGAAGAGTCATTCCTAAATGATTTTGATGCTCTGAACATGATGGTGCAGGTTGAAGAGGCGTTGGAGCACTTCTGTAAGTGCTTTTTCCACTTTGAATATTAAGGAAACCTAGGGCCACCAGGAGAGGGGGTCATGCCTAGACCATTTAAAGACCATTTTCAGAGCTTGAAGAGTCGATTTTGAGGTTTTTGGGTCTTCTGAAACCAATGGAACAAGTTTCAAAGCCATTGGAGCACTGTAGGTGCATGTAATTAGATAATTTACCATTAATTCAAAGAGGGTCTGGCGAGTTGAAGCAAGTCCATGGATATGTAGCCTAGGAGGGGTGAACTCCATTATCAACTATTGTGTAATGTGTTTGTTATGTGTTATTTCTCTGCAATTTATTTGTTTTACATGTGTTTTTAACATCTAATTTACTTAATAAAATTCTCATAAAAGACACAAAACTTTACATATAAACCCTCACATAATTGGCTTATTTGAGACGATCCTGAACACATTTTTTTAATACTGACAAGGGAGATAACATAGAAAAACTAGTTTTCCCATATTCATATCAATTAGTAACTCAACCTGCCAAGGGCTCCAGAGCGTTTACAAAAGCTTCCGGGACTAGTAACTCAACCCAAGTTGTTCCAGGGCTTCCAGAGTGGTTGTCCAACCAAGGCTCCATGAATTAATAACTCAACCCACAACCATGAGGAACATGAGCACCAACCAGAAAACAAAAGAGAAAAATCCACAACACCATGGCTATCCAATAAATGGAGGGGCTAGGAAAAACCACTGTCAATCTAGGAAATCCTCCGTGTTAACGACATATCATAACCAAATAACCACGTGCATACACCATGCATGCCAAAACTAGCAAGTAAATCATACATGAAACTCGGTACCTGCAAAGAAATATAGATGTAGCTAGTGATCCCTCTGTCCCCTTATGCTTTTTTACTTTCCTTGCCTTCTTTCTCCAAATCCAATGTGCTCCAAGAATGCTCCAAGAAAACTCTATGCATGCAAGAGTGTGTGAGAGAGAGAATAGAGAGAAGAAAGCTCTAAGTGTGCAAGAGTGTGAGTGAGAGATAATAGAGAGAGATCTCCAAGCTAAAACTGAAAAAAAGCTATGAACTGATCCTCCCAAACCTTTTTAGCATTGAGGCCCCTATTTTCTTCATTTTCTTCTACTTTTAATTCAATTTCCCACACATGCAAATTTGTGACTTTTGATCTCCCCTTTCTCCTATTTTCCTTTATTTCATAAATAAAATGCCAACAAATGTCTCTTTGACTTTTCCAATGCCTTCCCCAACCTCCATAGCCATTAATTAATCACCAATGATCCCCATTACTATGTTTTGCCCAACATTAAGCTTGGAATACGTGTCTCGTGACCTTCGTCTTATTTTTGCCTTTATTAACTTTGTTACATGGATTTTTAGCATGGGTTGTTACAAAAACCTCCCCTTGGGAGAACATCATCCTCGGTGTTCAATGACACTTATAAACCAACAAAACACATGCTTCCCATAGTGATTTATAACATAACTTGATGCAACATTTACATCACATCATACTTCCAAAAACAAAACCAACATATCATGAACACCATGTTGCTTATTGGAGCTCTATAACATAAATCGATGCAGTAGTTATATATATATATATATATATATATATATATATATATATATATAGAGAGAGAGAGAGAGAGAGAGAGAGAGAACCAAAACACAACATGAAAACATACACCAAAAAACATCTGCTCAACCAACGCATAGAGAAGGATACATAGCCCGCATTTGATCAACCATCCGCCATGTAAATTCACCGGGACCAAAGTGCTTCCGCTGCACTTTAAATTGCTCAATTCTAAAGCATGGGTATCTTTCGCTGCAAAATGCACTAAGGTCCCAGTTGGAATTCTCCTTAGGGATCCACCCAAAATATAGACCAATCAATCACATGTTCAACATCTTTCACATACTTCTTAAGAAATGACACATAATCGTGTACTTTCATTGTTGGAGGTAGTGCAAGTCAGTAAGCCATTGGTCTAATCCTCTCAAGAATCTTGAAAGGACCGCAATACCGAGGTGCCAACTTTGCACATGATCCAATCCTCGAGGAGCTCTTCTTTGGCTTGATACACAAATACACCCATTCCCCAACCTGAAACTCCTTAAATTTCCTATGTTGATATGCATAACTCTTCTTCTTGTCCTATGCTAAGTTTAAATTTTTCTTGATAACCTGCATTTCTTGTTCCATCTCTGCCAACATGTCTAGTCCAATTGATACCTTAGCTAGATCACTCCAACTGATGGGATTATTACAACTTCGCCCATACAGTGCCTTAAATAAACTCATCCTTAAATATTCCTGATACCCGCTGTTCTAAGCAAACTCCATCAGTGGAATAAACTCTTCCCACTTTCGATTCTGATGCATAACATACATCCTCAACATGTCCTCCAAAATCCTATTGACCCTCTCTGTCTATGGATGATAAGTTGTACTAAAGATCAACTATGTGTCCAAACATGCAAATAACTCTTTCGAGAACTTGGAAGTGAACTTGGCATATTTGTATGACATAATATTCCTAGGAATACCATGCAACCTCACTATCTCCCTGATGAAGACCCCTGCTACCTCACTAGTTGCATGAGTAGACTTCATTGGAATAAAGTGAGTTGCTTTAGTCAACCTTTCAACCACAACCATGATAGAATCATGTTGTCCAAATGTACTCGATAAACCTGTAATGAAGTCCATAGAAATGACCTCCCATTTCCACTATGGAATCGGGAAATCGGTTGTAGTAAGACACCTGGATGTTTACACTCTGCTTTTACTGTTGACAATCCAAATATCTTGCCTCAAACTCTTCCACCTCTTTCTTCAAATTCGGCCAATGGTAGAATTTTTTTAATTGATGTTAGTGTCTTTTGATATCCCGGAGTGACCCGAATATGACTTAATGTGAAATTCGGCAAGATAAGCTTCTTGAGCTTAATGTTGTCACGAAACATAGATCTTGTCCCTAAATCTCACCAAACCATCTGTCATGAGATGATAATCCTCATCTTGTTCACTTGTACCACTGTTGTTGTAACATGTGCTTAAGTTGTTGGTATCTGTCATCCTATTTTCTTTCCCTGTAAGATTTTATCCATGTAAATATGCACCATAAGAACTCACGGTTCCTATATGATTTACTTGTATCCTTCCACTAAGAGAATTTGCAACCTTGTTGTCTTTACCCCTAATGTACTTGATCTCAAAGTCAAATTCATCGATCCTATCCAACCACCCTGGCTTGCTTGGAATTCGCATTCGGTTGGTCAAATAAGTATTTTAATCCACTCTGTGATCACTCATTAAGATGAACATCCTTCCAATAAGATAGTGTCTCCACATCTTCAACGCATGGATGATCACTGCCAACTCAAGATCATGTGCCACATAGTTTTCTCGTGCTCATTTATTTTCCCTTTCTCATAGCATACTACATGTCCTTCCTACATCAAAACTCCACGAAGTCCTCCCTTGCAAGCATCTATACATACCACAAACTCTATATCTATATTTTTAATCTTTAGAATCTGGAGCATTTGAAAGCAATTGTTTCAATTGTTCAAAACCTATTGGGCATTCCTCTATTCACTCAAATTTCCTTCCTTTTCTCTGCAATGATGTAATAGGATAGGCAATCTATGAGAAGTTTCTAATGAACCACATGTAATAACCTATTAACCCCATGAATGACCTAACCTCATCCACATTCCTAAGAGTTTCCCATTCCATGATAGCTCATATCTTTTCCGAATCCACTACTATACCCTTCCTTGGAAACCACATTCCCAAATAATGCACCTTTGTCCGGAATAAGTTGCATTTACTAAGACTGGCATACAATTGATATTCTCTCGAGCAATCTTAACATTCGTTTGCGAAGTGTTCGACATGCTCTTCCTCTTTCTTAGAATATGTCATCAATGAATACAATCATAAACTTGTCCGGATAAGGACGCAACACACTTTTCATCAAGCACATGAAAGTAGCTAGAGCATTGGTAAAACCAAAAGAAACTACAAAAAAATTGTTAGAGTTGGCTTTTCCAACACCTCATTTCCATATTAGCTAAGTACGGTGACTTGTAAGCTCACATAGGGACTTTCATTTTCCCCTGTTGTCATAGTTATCCTTATATAACAGTGGGCCTCCTCCATTTCTATATAATAGAGGCTTTCTATGTACATTTACATGAGATTATGAGTAATTGAATACTCTTGCATGGTATCGAGCCAGCAATTCATGCCCCTCATCGAATTTATTTTGAAATATTTTTAATTTTTTTAATCATCTGAATAGGGTTTTCTCTTTGAGTCCTGGATGCTAGGGCTCGTGGGGATCTTTCCCATATTTTGGTTATGGTCGTCGTTGGTGTTAAGGTTTCGAGTAAGAGAGATTGAGATTTATGGTCTTTTAGGGTAATGTCAAATACCTACCATTCTCACCATAAAACTTTGGTGTCATGAGTTGGGTTACATAGATGGCATCAACGTGTTTCTTACAACGCTAGGGACATTCTTTAAAAAAAAATTAATGATGTGAATGGGATCTCTGTGATGTGATGGGTTCGTATTTTTTTCTAAGAGATAGATCAGTTTTTAAATCATCGCTTGAATTAATAAGTCAGGCTATATCTATATTTGATCGTCGGATCTGTTGAAGATCGTGAAAATCCCCCTCCAGTTACCTTCAATTCAATGGTCATTTTCCAGCCGAAAGGAATCAATTTTTGGGTTGCTTCTCAATGATATATCATGTCGTCGAGTTCATTGGAGCTAAAGATTGCATGCGACCGATGACCATGGAAATAACTTTTCCAGTGGAGATGAGATTGTGTAGCAGTCTATTTCTTTACGATATTTGGTAACTTAGTTTGTCGATCCTGTTCCGGAGCTTGAGCATAAAGTGCTCCTTGTCTTCAACCTCATTTTTTGAGCAATCTATCGATGAGAAGTTGGAGATCTTGTAACCCAATCTTTGCCACATCAACTTCCTCATGTGTGCCTCCAACGTTGTGGAGAATTCCTTTACGGAAGGATTTTGGAGTGCAGGTTGAGCGCATTTGGATCGAAATTGGAGAATAATTTGAAGGTATTCGCGAATTATCTGGGGTTTGAGTTCATGCATAGGCTGATAATCTGGTGGAGAATGTCTTAGAATCGTACCCCCTGATATTCCCTTTTGAATTTACCTCTTACTAATCGTGCATGGCATGGCTAGCTTCTTGGGCCCCACGTCTTCTTTATTGGGGGTTGTCTTCAACAAAAAGTGTCCGCTGGCAAGTTCGTCCAGTTCAATGATGAAAAGCACAGTGAATATTGACGAGAGCAGCCAGTTGAAGCAGCCAGAAAAGCACAGAGCTTGCGGTGTTCGATGCATCATTCAATAATCTGTCGTAAGTTCTCAAACCAAAATTATAACAAAGTTTTTCCATTTTAATTTGCTCACTATTACAAATTTCCCATGTGATTTTTTTTGGCTTTCAAAAAGGAGAAACATGAAATATATAAGGAAAGCCTTTTTGGGATTTCAAAGGAGGAAGGCGTATGGGAGTAAGGCCCTTATAATTTTTTAAGGGTTTTATATTTTTTGAAATTTTGGGACGCAAATTTTTTCTGGGTTAAATAAAATATACCCCAAAATTATTGGAAATTTTTTTTCTTGGTTAAAAGAAGGATGGGGCAAAAAATTATTGGATTAGAAAGATATTTGGGAATTCTCTTGTAGTAAACACGAGGTTATGAAATACTTCCTGGTGGGCTAGTGGTGCAAAGGTTGTTGAATTGAATTGATCTTATGTGTAGTATGCTTTGAAGTGTAAAGCGAGTTATTATTGTCATCATGAGTCCTCTTTTGTATCAGTGTTTTCTTTTGTGACTAGTGAAAACACATTTTCCAAGCTTGTTTTCAAGATGGGTAAAATATTGGAGGAGCTTCGTGAGAAGAAGGCAATGAATGAACTTTGTAAAGAACTCCTTTAGTTACAATCGGTGATAGTTGTTTTTGCAAGCGAGAGAATTAAACTCTTAAAAATAGGTTGCAAACTTCAATAGTCGAGAAAATCCGGAAGGTTGACAATTTGGAATCAACCATGGGAAAATATATCGAGATGCTTGCAAATGAATTTCAAGAGAAGATTGACCTCCTTGATTACTTGCGGGAGGAAGTTGAGTCTTTTTTCGACTCAAATTTGAAGAAGCAACTAGAAGAACAAAATAATCAACACATTATGGAGATTGATTGTTTAAAAGAAACAATAATGGAGCAATATCATTTTTTGAAACAAGATTATGATGCCTTGTCTCAACAACTAGTTGAGAAGGATGAGTTAATTTAGAATATGCAAGAGTCTAAGCGAGGGAACTTGAAATGGAGGTTAGTCATCTTCATAAATATGAGATGGAGACGGTAGTTGTTGAGCTACCAAACTTATCTTCTTCCACACTTGATGAAGTTGATTGTCGGAAGACTGAATTTGATGATCATAACGCATCACATGCCTTTGTCACACCTAGTTTTGAAAAGCATACTACCGTATTGGATCCCGATTCCTAAGTAAAATGGGATATACTAGAGGAGGACTTAGGAAAAAATGGATCGGGAATAATTGCTCCTATTAACCCCGAAGTGCGGACATCAAGAGCATGTCTTGGATATGATAATGTTGCCACATCATCACCTCCATCTAGTTGTGAGGTGTTTGAAGAAAATGCTCCTATTCAATCTAATAAACGGATCATTGACATAGTTGTTAATGCCATTCCGGATGAAATTTTTTTTGGCACCTAACTTTGAATCCAGAAAAGGAAAAAAAAAGAAGAAGGGCTAAGGCATCTCTATGTCCTCAACAAAGTAAATCATACACGTTCCTAAATTCTTGGTCAATTACTAGTCTTTCACTCGAGTTCGTTACGGAAGAGACGTGAAAGAATGATTTATGGACCCAGTCTCGACCGATCAAGGGGTAAATTCGGCCGACAATGAAGACTATTGATTATTTCTCCTTCTGCAATTGTGTTTTTAGGGATTAGATGGTGACATATATTGTTGCTTTGATCGGTGTAATGGTGACCATGTTCAATCAACTTCATGAGTGTTGTTGTAAATTTTCCATACTTATTGGCCTCATTGGTTGTTTGTTGGTTAATGGTGTTGCTTATGTTTGAAGCCTTTGTCCTAGTTCTTTACCGAAACCTAGTTTCTTTGAAGCATTTTTTGGAGAATTTAGCATTGTTTTCCACCCTTGTGCCTCTACAAGAATCCTACTTAAGATATTGATCGACATCATTGAGGTTTCATGGCTCTCATCTTCATAGTTTTGGTACTTCAACATTTCATGCTTCTTGATTGGAGCACACATATGTTCTTGCTATTCGGTGGATCATTATGGGATCTACAATTTCAACTCCATGATAATTTGAGCACTACATGTTTCTCTCTTTTGGAGGGGAGTTTTTTTCCTATGGTTTTTTTCTCTCTTTCTCCGCTTATGATTGTTTGTACATGGGTACATAATCATGCCTATTGTCGGGACCCATTCTTTGTTTTATTTAGTTACTCCCCATGTTTCGCTTAAGGGGGGGGTTTTAGAGTTGGCTTTTTCAACACCTCATTTCCCTATGAGCTAAGTATGGTGACTTGTAAGCTCACACGGGGACTTGCATTTGCCCTATTGTCATAGTTATCTTTATTCAACACTAAGCCTCCTCCATTTCTATATAATGGAGCCTTTGTATGTACCTTTACACAAGCCTCGTGAGTAATTGAACACTCTTACACAAACTCATAATGCCCATACCAAGTTTGGAAAGCGAGTCTTTTAGATGTCCTCTTCTTTGTTGCGTACTTGATGATATCCTGATCTCAAGTCGATATTCGATAACAATACTTGCTCCCTTCAACCGATAAAACAAGTCATCAATCCTCGACAACGAGATACTTGTTCTTAATCGTCACCTTGTTCAACCACCTGTAATTGATGCACAACCGGAGATTACCATCCTTCTTCTTTCCAAACAATATTGGGGCACCCCAAGATGACATACTTGGCCTAATGTACCCATTTTCAAGCATTTCCTTCAACCGCAACTTCGGTTCCACTAACTCCAAAGTGCTCATCCTATATGGCGCCTTTGATTTTGGTGTTGTTCCTGGTAACAACTCAATAGAAAATTCCACTTCCTTGTGAGAGTCGTGACTCTAAGATCTCGCTTGGAATACATCCCTGAAATCGTTGCAAAATTGGGTACCTATTCAATACCTCGACATCCTCAACTTCCTTCCCTTTGTCACTTGGAAATATGCATTTCAAAGATATGCACTACAAAGAAGACACACCCTTTCCTATGATTTGTATTTTTTCTCGCATAGTCATAACCATCCTAATCGATTTAGCCTTCTTCTTGCCCTACAAGATTATTTGTTCCCCATTACCATCCAATCAATCAATAGCCTTATCATATCAATCCACCTTAGTCTTGTGAAGATACAACCAATCCATACCCAAAAGCATGTTGTATGATCCCAATGGAAGAATATTTAGATGCGTTGACGTAGGCATGTCGTTCAATTTAAATGCACAAGATCTTACCCGGTGATGAAATATTTTTCTTTATACTTGTATCCATTGCATTAACCAAGAGTATGCATGTACATCTTTATTCAAACCACACTTATCCACTAGCTCGGGGTTAACATAACTATAATTAGATCTAGGGTCAATCAAAATAGAAACAACTCAATAAAAAAGCTTACCGTCCATCTCAATAATAGATGTTTGATGATCAACACACCTATTATCCAAAGATGCATAAATCCGTGGAATACGTTGTCCAACATCCCCCCAACGTCCGTGACTCTCGAGCACTTTCGTAAATCTATGGTCTACCACCCCGATTTCCGTGGACAATATCTCTTGCGATGATCCTTGCCACAAGTCCAACACTATAAAGGCTTCTTGCCATCACCGTTGTTACGCTCCTCATCACCGAAATCCCCTGTCCTCTATTAGTTGTATAGAACTTCTTATGTGGCATCGCATTCTCTTTGTTACTCGTATACGGTAATGTTGCTTGCTTCTTATCCCACTTTCCCTTATTCTTCTCATTACCTTCCCAATCCCTGCTTAGACTCATTCTTACCCTTAGATTGCTCATAACAATGCTTCAATTTCTTGATGCCTTCTTCCAATGATCTAGGCTCATCAAACTCGATCCTCGTCCTTGAATGTTACTCGGCAACCCACTCATGAATCTCTTAATCTTGGCTTTCTCCTCCTTAAGATAAGGCACATATCTCAACCACTCCAAGAACCCTGCTAGTATACTCCTCATCGGTCATAGATCCCATCTTCAACTAATAGAATTCCTTTTCCCTATCATCATAATATCTCTCGGATAGATACTTCTTCCTAAAAAGTCTCTCGAACTCACTCCAAGTCAACTCCTCTTCCCGAATACCTTTGACATTCTTTACATATTCCCACCAAATGTCTATTATACCTGTAAGATCGAAATTAGCTATTATGGCTTTCATATTAGGCGAGTACTCATCCAATCTGAAGAAATTATTCATCCCAATTAACCAAGCTTCTACATTGTAAGACTTCTTCATTTCTCCATCGAAGGTATGTGGCTTTGATTTCTTAAACTCTTCTCGCAAATACCGCTTTTCAATCCTCCAATACGGATGGTGGCAATGATGTTGTCTCTCTAAACCGAACTATAATTAAGTCCACGGTCATTATCCCTCTTGTAAGGTGTATCCATGAACCTACCACCTCTAACTATATCATCCCTGTCAAGCATGTATCTTGATTGAGACCTACTTCCATATGCACCATTTTTTCTTTCCTCCTGTCCATGACAGATCCTAAGCGTTCCCTATGTTAAACACCATGTTGAAGCACACACATGGTGTATGAGGAAGATAAACACACACACAAGAGACTCAAC
>JAXQQM020069704.1:47500-110695 GCA_034641835.2 Pinus albicaulis
TCCGAGGGCACTTGGATTTGTTTCCGACTCGATCGGTCGAGTCCATTTCATAAGGAGAAATCCCACAACGTGGTGTATCCAGACATTGGACAACCACGGGACGCAACGTTTGCGGGGGATATGATCTCCACCGAGTGGGGTATTATTCATAATCCGATCATTCCAAACATTAATGCATTTTCCATTTCCGAGGATCCAAAATGCATGGGAATTGACCGAGTGGGACGAGCTTTAGCACGAGTTTAAGGAAGGACGATTTGATCTAGGGGAGAGGATTGTCTAGGCATCATGTTCTCCGACCTTTGAAATACTTCTTCCACGAGTGCAATTGCGCCCGGCCAGGGGTTGAGGGGCGATGATTCTCCATATGATTTTCACTCCCATAGCTACATTTTTGGGAGCAAAGATTTTTTAAAATTCAAGCCCCCCTCCATCGGTGGCTTGGAAAATTTTTCCCAATCGACGAGAGGAATTTTTTCCTCATTACCCGCTTTACCTCCCTTCCAAAAAATTTTACGAATGTAATCCTCCATCTTCTTGAGGATACCATCGGGGAGCCAGAAGGACGGAGAATTGAAATAGAGGGATACTTTGCAGGCACAACCTTGATGAGCATTGTCTTACCTAAGATATTGAGCCGGGGAGAAGCCCCAAGCACGCATTTTGTTCTTTAATTTCTCTAATTGGGGAAGCCAATCTCTGTCGAAGGCACTCTTGAGAAATATAGGAAGCCCAAGATACTTGAACGAAGACTAGGATGAGGAGGTAGCAAACCCAAAACATCTAGTGATAGCATTGAGAGAGGAGGTTGAGATGTTCCAATAGTATATGTGACATTTCCCATTGTTAAGTTTCTCGCCGGACTCCCCATAGAAATCGTCCGGCATGCCTTTGAATCTAGCGATCGAAAGCTACGGTGGCTGCACCCGACAATAGATTATCATCGGCAAAGAGGGCGTGATTGATATTTTTAACTCCTCTTGCTATGCTTAGCCCAATAATAACATGGTCTTGTTGCATCTTGTCAAGGTAAAAGTCGAGGACAAAAGCTTGAAGAACAAATAGGAGGGGTGAAAGAGGACACCCATGCCTAAGTCCTCTCAAAGCTTTGAAGAAATCAGCGGCCACGCCATTCACCCGGTGGGGCAATCCAGGGGCTCCAAAATGCAAGCTCAAATCCAATTTATGAAGCTAATCCCGAGCCCAAGCTTATGCAAAACATCCAACGAAAAGATCTGCGTCTAACTCGGTCAAAAGAATTTGCTAGATCGAAGCTTGACAACCATACCCTTTTCATTTCGATGCGAGACTTGAATGAATCGCCTCTTGGACTAAAATGAAATTGTCCACAATCCGCCTACCATGGATGAAGCCACCTTGATTCTCGGAATAATTTTGGGGAGGATGTTCATCAATGTGTTGGCTATCACTTTGGTTATCAATTTGTAGCCTATATTACAAAGAGAGATCAGACGAAATCTATTGAAGGTATTGGCTCCTTTCTCCTTAGGGATGAGGGCAAGGAACGCAAAGTTAGTATTGCCTCCAATTTTCTAACGGGCTTGGGATTTTAATACCATTTTAAACACATCCTTTTCCACAATCTTCCAACAGGGATTGGAGGAATACGGCTATAAATCCGTCCGAGGTTTGGGGATTTATCGGGATCCATAGCATAGAGGGCATCCTTAACTTCATTTTTTGGTGAACTTTGCTTCTAGCAGACTAATTCATCTTAGACATTATCAAGAGGGGAACCACATCCATAAGTTTAGAATTTACGGCCCATCTCCTCTTCCTCATTATACGATTTTTGAAATGGAGGAAGGTTGCCCTTTTGATGCTCATATTGTCCTTGTGGGTGGTATTCTCTTCCTTGATTTTAGAAATGGAATTTAAGCATTTCCTCACTTGGGCTTGCTTGTGAAAGAAGGAGGAGTTCTTGTCTCCTACTTTGAGCTAGAGGCTTCGAGATTTTTGCCTCCAGGTATTCTTCCTCAACCAAGCATGCCTTGTGAAATTTACTCGCTAAAGATGTGCCTCCTTGTCTAGCGCCTCTTTTGTTATCTCGAGCATCTTCCGCCTACAAATGATGGATTTCTAACGTACTTTAGATTTTTTTTCCTTTCGGTTGTAGGATTGGGCGAGAGATTTGGCCCAAATTTTCAAAACAACTTTCACTCTTACGAGTTTTTCCTCCCGGGACAAAAAAGGGGGAGCCCTTGGCTGGGAAGCTTCCAACTTTCCTTGACCATGCGCATGAAATCGGGGGCTCCTCGACCCAAAGAGGGTTGAATCCGAATGGGATTGGACCTAGATCAAGATGGGCCAGCGACTCAAGCTTGATGGGTTTGTGATCGAGAAACGTTGCAAGGGAGAATGTGCATTCTAGCCTCTAACCCTAGAAGGAGAAAGGATCTTTGAACAAAAAAATCTATCTAATCTTGCTACAATATGACCTGGACCGACTCTCTTTTTTTGACCAAGTGTACTTACCAATATAGGGTTTCATGTCGAGAAACTTCTAGTTCGGCATAAGATCCTCCACCCATTCCCTTGCCGGATCCCTTACGATGTTACCTCCTCTCTTTTATGCCGAGAGTAATGTGAGGTTAAGGTCACTTGCAATGATGGTATTTTCCCGGATTCACTAGATCCGCTAGGTTTCTAATCGAGTCCCAACGAGCCTTTTTTCTCCCTACCATTTCTTGGAACATACACATTAAAGAGACATGTGATCTCTTTTGTGACAAGATGCTGCGAGTTTTAAGAATAGCCGATGAGTGTTCGGGGGTCTTAGAGACTATCAAAAATTTATTAGTATTCCAGAGAGTGACCCGGCCCTCCCGAGGGCTCCATGGGCGAGACTACTTTCCCTCCACCTTTATTCTAGAATTTCTTACTTGCGTGAAGGAAGACTCGTGTCCTCCATTTTGGTCTCTGAATGAGGAGTATGTTTGGGGCTTCTATACTTATTAGGCTTCTTATGGCTTCTTCTTTAGCTTTTCTCCCCATACCCCCTATAGTTCTAGGAGACGACCTTCATCATTTAATTTTGTTGCGATGATCTCCCTTGGAGCCCCGAGTTTGATGTCTCTTCATCTTCGGTGTTTTTTTCCAATAACTTATTAAGGGTTGGTTGGGTCGTCGTGAAGCTTGTCTTTTTACGTTTCCCGATCTCTCTTTTCCCGGGAAGTCTTGCGACCTCTTGTGGATCTTCCGGAAGAGGTTTGAGAGTCCCCCTATTTCTCCTTCCTCCTTTGAATATTCTTATTCGTGTTCTTCCTCCTTAGCTTCTAAGAGTTTTTCTTTAGAGCTCTCTTGCAACACTTCCTCCTTTGGTCGAGCCGAGAGGGGTCCCTATGGTGCGGAGAGCTAACCTTTTGAATCCCCGACCTCCGGGTTTCCTCTATTTCCCGAGCTTAGAGGCCCAAATTTGTTTTCTTGACCCATCGAGGGAGGTATTTCGGCGGCGGATGCCGGTGAGGACCCTTTACCATTTGGGGCATCGGACTTGTGAGATTTATGAGAGGTCTTGGTACGCTTGACTTGATTCCATTTCTCCTCCTTCCCTTTCTCTCGCTTCTCCATTGCTCGAACAACCTCTCGGAAAAGTGGTCGTAAACATGGCATTTCCCAGGCACTTGAAGGGCGGTGATCATAGTCTAGTTTTTGCACATGGGTCCAACTTCCGACATTGATTTTTATTGCCTTTGGGAGACCCACCTCTAGATCTACCTTCATGCATATTCGGCACGGTCATGCGATCCTTGTTGTTCGCTCGGTTTATAAATTTACCCCGGGGCATTGCCTATGTGCTTCGATGAATCCCGGTTCCAACGAGTGCTCTGGGAGATTTGGAAGCTCGATCCACACTAAGACCGTAGTAGGAACATCGATCGCGGGGTCGAAATTTGGCATCCACTTATTAAGATACGAGGGCCTCGAGGGCCCATAAAGTAGGGGCCATTCGGAAGATCGGATCCTTGTCCTCTTTTGAAGTGAATTCGAACGAGAAGTAACCTCTCCCCAAGAAATATGAGGTTACACTTGTCTTTCGATCAATGGCACCCGAGTTCTTGACGAACCGGGTTCTATGTGGATTTTGGGGAGAGCCGGAGACTGCAAGCGGCGGCGAGAGCATGATCTTTCGGGGACAAAGAAACTCGAATCGGACCCTCGGGGGGAAGAGAGATTTATGGAATATCATCTATTTTCTTCACAAACTTTGTTGCATCGATTTTCTTCTTCTTCGACGAGGATGTCGCATCAATTTGAACGCGTCTTCGACAAATGGTGGAGGAGGAGGGGGGGAGGAGGCACCGGAGCATGCCCGGAACCTCCATGGAAGCGAGGAAACCCTAGCACGAGGGATCCAAGCTCACGAGCGGCGATCGGCCCTCACGCGACTCGAAAATTATCGATTGATTGAAAAAAATCCTCGTAACACCCATATTGTTATTATTATGCCCTTACATTATTATTGTTAATTCGGTTAGGATTACATTGTGACCCCATGGACTCCTATATATAGAAATGAGGTTTTGTCATTTGTATCATACAATATTTGTTCATTTATATAATGTAAAGGAGGTTTCCCCCCTCGAAGTGGCTTATTTTTAAGGCGTTGATCTCTCTTTTCTTCTATTTTTTGGAGTTGGTTTCATAACATTTGGTATCGGAGCTTTCGATTCTAGGGGTTTCGCTACTTCAAACGAGGTCATCGTTGAATTTTTGCTATAACTTTTTTTTTCTACGAGGGTTCGGACTCTAAAAAAAAACCAATTTCGAAGAAATCCCTGAGGAACTTCGTGTAAAAATCTCGGATCGTTGTTCACAATATTTTCGGATATATGATTTGTGGAAGTTAGGGTTTTTACACGCTCCCAAATTTCATCTAAAAGAGGTGACCTTGGGAAAATCGACATAACTCTCTCATTGAGCATCGGATTGGAATTTTGTAAGATGTTGATGAAAGTAAATGGACTATAGTTTCTTGTGTATCAATTCCAAAGCCGAAGGAGAAAATAGTGACACGTGGCACGTCGTACAAGTTCGCTCTCTTGAAACAGTCCATAATTATGACATTGTGGGAGATTGGGCATAACTTTGCCTTGAAGAATCCAAATGGGGCCGGACTTGTGGCATTCGAAAGAAGATTCGGAGGGCTACTACAAAACCTTCTTTATCCAATTGATAAATCTCAAACAAAAGGTTCGGTGGTGGAGCACGGTGAGGACTTCCAAAACTTGAATATAAGGGTATTTGATATTCCGAGAGGAACACATGATTGATGTCGTCATAGGGATTTTAAAGGATAACATCCAACATGAGGTTCGCCTTTGGGAACCCGATTCATTAGAGAAGGCATTCGAGGTTGGCAAGAAAAATTGAATGTAAAATTATGGTGACAAGGAAGACTACCACTCACATCTATAAAGATGGAAGTGTTGCTACTCCTAGAATTCCACAACCTACAAGGTTGACACCACAACAATTGGAAGAAAAAAATAGCAAAAGGGCTTTTCATTGCGGTTGTGATAGCAAATACACTAAAGGTCATAAGTGTGTTGAGAAGAAATTATTTTACATAGATTGTGAAGAGGAGGAAGAAAATGAACAATAAACTTCAAAAGAAGAGGATATACACTAGGAACCAACCCTATAGAAAGAAGAAATAAGTACGACCATATCCTCGTGATGCATTGGCGGGAATTACCACTCCTCAAACTCTCAAGATAGAAGGACATATCAAGAAGAAAAAAGGTAATAGTGTTGATTGACTCGGGTAGTACCCATAATTTTATTCATTGTAAGGTAGCCAAGGAATTAAATTGCTTCCTATAACCCAAGCACTCAGAATGTCAAGTGATGGTTGCAAATGGAGGAACAATAAATCGCTTCTGGAAAATGCCATAATATCAAGCTAACCATGGGGGCATATGTATTGAATATTCCAATGCTTTCCATTCCAATGGGAGGTGTTGATGTTGTACAATGAGTACAATGGTTACAATCTTTAGGGACGATAGCTTTTAATTTTCGAGAACTTTACTTGAATTTTTTTTGGAAGGAAAGGAAGTTGAATTACGGGGCATTGTGGGGAAACCTAGGGAAAGATAATAAGCTCTAATGTCATGACAAAGCTTATGAAGAAATAACAACGAGGCGTAATTGCATAATTATGCTCACTAGAAGTTCCAACATCAAAATAATTTATTTCTCCGGATCTCCAAAAAAGTCTTGGAAAATCATTCAAAGTTTTTTGAAACTCCCCAAAGGACTCCCACCTATTCGTGTCATGATCATGCAATTTATTTGATTCCACGAAGTGTTCCTCCAAACATCGTGCCTTGCGAGATATCCTTATGTCCAACGAGTGAAATTGAACGTATGATTGCGTAAATGTTAGAGCCTCGATATAGTTCAACCGAGTCAAAGTTCTTTCTCTGCTCCGATAGTATTGGTGCACGAGAAGGATGGATCATGGCGCATGTGTCTAGATTATAGGGATCTCAATAAGCTCACTATTAAAGATAAATTTCCCATTCTCGTGATTGGCAAATTATTGGATGAATTACATGGAGCAATTTATTTTTACCAAGTTGGATCTTCGTTCAGGATTTCATCAAATTAGAATGAAGAGTCGAAGATATTCCAAAAACAACATTTCGAACTCATGAGGGTCATTATGAACTTTTGGTCATGCCTTTTGGCCTTACCAATGCACCTTCTACATTTCAACGGTTGATGAATTCCATTTTCAAACCATTCCTTAGAAAATTTGTGTTAGTATTTTTTGATGATATACTAATCTACTACAAGTCTTGGAAGGATCATGTTCAACGTGTTGACAGGGTGCTCAAACTATTGCAGGAGAAACAATTATATGCAAAAAACTCCAATTGTTTCTTTGGAGTACAAGAGGTGGAATAACTGGGTCATATTGTATCTCACGAGGGTGTTAAAGTAGACCCTAACAAAATTAAATCCATTAAGGAATGGAAAGTCTCCACAACCATAAAGCAGTTGCGAGGATTTCTCGGGTTAATAGGGTATTATTAGCAAGTTTGTTAAAAATTATAGGAGAATAGAGACACCTCTAACAACATTATTTAAGAAAGATGCATTTTCATGGACTCATGAAGCAACTAAGGCCTTTGAAAATATGAAGGAGGAAATGTGCCTAGCATTGGTCTTAGCTACGCCGGACTTCACAAAAACCTTTATTGTGGTATGTGATGCCTCGGGAAATGGAATTGGTGTTGTTTTAATGCAAGAAGGAAGACCCATTGCTTTTGAATTTCGTCTAATCAAAGGAAAGTATTTGCGAAAGCTATTTATGAGAAGCAATGTTGGCAATATCTGCATGCAATAAAGAAATGGCAACCTTACCTAATGGGAAGAAACTTCAAGGTAAAAATTGATCATGATAGTCTTAAATACTTTTTTGGAACAAATACTATCTTCATAAGAGAAGCAAAAAATGGTTCACAAAGATGTTGAGTTATGACTTTGAAATCATCTACAAAAAAGGGAAGCTAAATGTTGTTGTAGATGCCCTCTTAAGAAAGGATGAAGAGGTGGAAGCATTGCTTTGTGCCATTTCTATTATCCAACTAGATTGGATAACCGAAGCAAGGGATGAATGGAAAAAGGACGAAGAAGTGTGGACACTCATTCAAAAGTTGTAGCAAGATCCCGAGTTCATAAGATACATTTAGTTGGAAAAAATGATTTCTTATGGTACAAATATTGCTTATATATTTGTAAGAATTCCCAACTAAAACAAAAGATTGTTTTGGAATTGCACGCTTCTACCTTAGGAGGACACTCAGGAATTTTAAAAACTTACCACAGGGTGAAGGAATTTTTTTTCTGGGATGGCCTTAAATCTGATATTCAAAAGTTTGTGGCAGAATTTTTGGTTTGCTAGCAAAATAAATTTGAGACAATTAAGACCCTAGGTCTCCTACAACCTTTTGTTGATCAGTGGTTGTCATTGATGTCAACCCAAGTAGCACCAAGGGCTACCCCAGTCTTGCATGAGAATTTTGACCTACCAAATCACTATATTATGGGTCAAGAATGTTTTTTATGGTTTCTACTTATCGATATGTTTCCGGTGATATATGACACGCCACATAATTCTTCACGGTTTGAGATATATTCATGTTTGAAGTTTGTAACCCTAGTTACTAGGCTAAAACCCCATGGGGTTGTGGCATGGGTCATTGAAAAGTCAATAATTAATCATTTTGAAGCTCCTAAAATCCCTCCCACGTTCACTTGTTGAATACCCTCTCAACCTAAGCATTTATATAAATTGTGATCCTCATATCCTCCTCATGCAGGGATTTCGCTACCTGAAACATGTCATTGTGGAATTTGCGCTATATATTTTTTTCTACAAAGGTTCAGAAGATAAAAAATTTATGAGGCGAATCCAAAGTCTTGAGGAAGCTCCTGTAAAAATTTCAGATCAAAGTGAGCAACATTTTCGGAGATATGATATGTGGAAGTCAATGTTTTTACAGGCTCCTGAACTTCATCACAAAGAAGTGACCTTGGGAAAATCGTCATAACTCTCTCTCTGAGTATCGAATTGGAATTCTGGAAGAAGTGGAAGATATTTCACAGACAGTATTTTTCGCTA
Source organism: Pinus albicaulis (assembly GCA_034641835.2). NCBI lineage: Eukaryota > Viridiplantae > Streptophyta > Pinopsida > Pinales > Pinaceae > Pinus > Pinus albicaulis. The sequence goes on from JAXQQM020069704.1 coordinate 56,157, forward strand.
TATAAATTTCAGAGCTGAATGAAGAAACAGTGACACGTGCCACACCATACAATTTCGCTCTACTGAACTAGTCCATAATTAGGGCATTGTGAGAGATTGGGCATACATCTCTCTTGAAGAATCCAAATTGGGTCAGACCTATGGCATTGGAAAGAATACTCAGAGGACTACTATAGAACTGAAAATCACATATTGGGGATCTGAAATAATAGAGATACACCAAATTCAATATCAAGATCCTTGAAGGCAAGAAAAAGTTAGATCACGCGTTGTCAAGGGCTGCAAAGGACCAGACTTTCTAGGGCAACAAAGTAAAGCAAGGTGCAGCAGAGGGTAGCATGAAAAGAGCATAAATCAAGGTGCAGAACAACAGCAAGAAGTTCACCACATGAATTCTTCAAGTGGGTAGCATATCGCATACAGTCATTGTAAAGGTATCATTCTACTAAATCATTGCAAATGCATCATTGTAAAAATTGTACAAGTGTCTATCTGCCAAGAGTTAAAGAGGAAGTGTCGGGAGGTCTAGGATCATCATTAGGTGGTTGTGTCATAGTTGGGTAATGGTTTAGTGTGTCTTCTTCTTCTACATCATTCTATATCATTGTAAAGTGGACCAATTTCCCTGGTATGGGATATTGAGATTCAACAAGACGATGAGCTTAGTGAAAAGAGTCGCCTTCACTAAGTGGACCCGCAAGCTATTTTTGGCGCAAGTCTATTTTTAAACTATGTCTATTTTTAGACATGTCGATCATATTTCAGAAGTTGCAGGGATGCTATTTGTGGATGGTTGATCAAGTTGGAAAAATAGATGAAATTATATTTTTTATAATATTGGGTGAAGTCTATTTATAGATCGTCAATCTAAAAAATAGATGCATGTCGATTATTATTAGCTCTCGGTAATAATCGGACTTTAAACAACAACTTATTCTCTTGGAGAACTTGAGTTCAGAGTGCACGGATGTGGCACTGACGTGGCGAAGGAATTATGCTATTCCTAAGGGTTTATTGGAGCTAATGCATGGAGGACTCGGTTAGAACTCAATTGGCAAAGTTATGACATAGTTGGAAGAAGTAGTTATGGAGTTGTATTCGGTTTAACTCGGTTAGACTCGGTTGAGCTAGTTGTATCTAGTCTAACTGATTGATACACTAGTGAGTGGAGTGAATTAATTAGTTAATTAATTCACAAATAATAACTCATTAATCAAGCTGAACAATACAGACGGTTAACTACAGAGTGCATGGCGGTTTCGAGTGGAGATTAGTGGAGAGATAGGTGAAAGGGCAAGATAGACTATATGTTGTGACTATAGTGATGCATTGATTGCATCACACACATATTGGAGATGCCAATGAGGAGTTGCACGAGTGCAAGCAAGGGTAATTCGAATTCATTCGGAAGCTATTCTTCGAGCGGAGATTGCGTAGTGGAGGCGGTGGCAGGTGGCAAAGATCTGTGCATGGATTTGCAAGATTAGGTCCGATTAGTGTATGACGATTGTGCTGTCATCGAGAGCTTGTGATAAGCTTTGTATGTTTTTATGAGATTGTCACATGATCTCCATGTTACATAATATATATTTGGGGTTTTCGGCTTCGGGGCTTTCTCGGTTAAAAAGCTGTGTTATGTGCGATTGATTATTTTTGTTTATGCTTCACATGTGTGTGCAATTAAATTTTTTCCGCAAAAGATTAACAAGTGGAATAGATTTAGTATCTTGCATAAAGTCAAATAGTGTGAGATCGAGTGGATCTTGGACATATGCATGCTTAGTGCATATAATTTCTACATGGGAGTCCATTCTTCTTTCATTCTTCTATAGGGTGGTAGGGTGGTGCTAGGATGGTGCATGAAGTCAACAACGAGGTTCAAGCCTATGAAAACTTTAGGGTGGTAGGGTCGTGCTAGGGTGAGTTGTAGCTCATTGGGTGTTTGGGAATCCGTTCGGTCGACTACTGAAGAATCTCGGGCGTTGGAGCATCCATTCGGTGGGAGCTAGAGAGACAATGCTTTTCTAGATTCTAGGAAGTTGGAGCTTTATTTTCAATTGGAGTTGAGTATTAAGAGAATTATTAAAAAATCATTCGGGTGATTTTTTGTCCCGAGAGAAGGGTTTCCACCTTAAAAAGCTGCGTGCATTTTTGTTCCTTTTGTTCTCGCTATCATTGTACAAACAACGATAATAATTGAAGATTAACTAATGCTATGAAAGATTAATAATAATCTTGAAACCGAAAGGAATATTGATTCACCCACCCCTCTCAGGTATTTCCAACAATTGGTATCGGAGCTTAGTTCCTTCAATAGCGGTTTAATAAGTTTGGAAGGAGGTCATGGAGCATACCAAGAATGGTGTACCTCTATTCGATGAAAATAATTATGCGTTACGAAAGGGAAGAATGGAGGTATATCTCATGGCGCAAGGTTACAAAGTATGGGACAACTGTTCAAAATGGATTTACATCAACCATGGATGAAAAAGGTAAAAAGAATTTGGTAAATGATGCAAAGCAAAGAATATTATTATCGGTGGACTTATTGAATCTCTGCTTATCATAAGGTGTTGGGTTGTAAAACCACCAAAAATGTATGGGACAAGCTTGAGGATATATATGCGAGGTGACTCAAATGTCAAAGAAAAGAAAAGCTTCAAATCTATAGAGAAAAATTTGAGCAACTCATAATGAAAGAATATGGCAACATTGTTGCATACTTCCCACATGTTGATGAAATAACCAACACTGCGGAAGGATTGAGAGAGCATGTTGACGAGAAGACTATTACACGAAATATTCTTAGAACGTTACTAGGAAGATTCAACCCAAAGGTATCGGTCTTAGAATATAGTGAAAACCTAGCAAAACTTAGCAAAGAGGAATTACATGGAGTTCTCATAGCATATGAAAAAGAGACTTGATGAAGAAGAGGGTACTTCGCATCTAGAAACTATGTTTGTTGCATCTAAGAAAACCAATATGGACAAACAACCTTCAAAGGCAAAGACACACTGCAAGTGTGAATAAAAATAAGATATCTCATCATCCGATGAATACGGTGACAACGAAGAAGAAGCCAATGAGAGAGTATTGTTTATGGATAAGCACAATAAACAAGAGGTACCAAACAACGAAGATGAAGGGTTGACCATAGAATAATTTTCTAAGGAGGCAATCAAGCTTATAAAAGAACTCAGAAATTTGAGAAGATCCGTTCCAATACTCTTGAATAACAAGTTCAAGGTCTCAAAATTGAAGTTGAAGAACACAAGCGTATTGAAGAGTCACTTAAAAAGAAGTTGGAAGAAAGCAACCAAGAAAGGGAAGCATTAGAAGCTGAAGTAGTCTCATTGCGTAAGGAAGTGAAGAAGGGAAAAATTGTCCAAAACTATGCCAACAACTCAAGCACATTGGAAGAACTCATCAAAAAATCAATGATCTTACAATGACGAGCCTGGCCTCGATTTACAAAGAAGAAGAAGAAGCGAGGGACCTTCTACAAAAAAATACAATGAACCTATGATATACGACATGCATGTAGACTTCATTTGACAAGATTCGCAAGAAAAACCTTGGAAGACAATTCCTCGACGAATATTTCCATCCAATTACCAACATATTTTTCATGGCTATTGTTATTCATGTAGAAAATTTGGTCATAGAGTTGTAGAATGTCGCATGTACCCTAGGAACCAAGACAATTCCAAGATATTTGTCAAATATGAACCTCCCGGGGCTCAACGAAACGTCAATAGATTTAAACATTTAAGAAATAGTATTGAATGTTACAAATGTCGAAACTTTGGACGAGATAGCCGGAGGCTACCGGACTTGACAATCCTCCGAGAAGAATCTTCGAAGCCACAAAACGAGACGAACATGGAAGAAGAAGAAGTCGAGTAATTTTGCTCTCACTCTCAAGGCTCAATACAACAAATATGTGTGGTATGTTGATGAGGCACGTTGCTCAACGCATATTACTGGGAGATAGAAATAAATTTGTATCTCGCGAAAGAGAAGAAGGATGGAAGCTGTGTCCTTTGGAAATGATGGAGCTTCAAATGTTATAGGGATCAAGTATCGTCACTCTCGGAAAGCAAAAATGCTCTAACCAAGAATGTTCTATTGGTTGAAAACATGAATCACAATCCGCTCGGTGTTGGACAAATTTGTGATCAAGGACACGCAATATTATTCAACTCCACAAAATGTGAAATCGGGAAAGACGAGGTATGGTGAAATTGTGGCCAGGCATGCGGCAAGTCGAGCTCCAAACGACATCTATGTTCTAGATGATAGCAACTAAAGCACATCTATTAGCTAAAGAGGATGATATAATATTTGGTAACATTGATGATCGACTAAGTAATAAATTTCTTTGCACCAAATATGCAAAGAGGGTTACATATGTCTTTACTTGGTGAGCGGGAATGATTCTTAGGGCTTCAAATATCTCATCAAGAGAAAGGAATATTTATATATCAAGGCAAGTACATCAAGGAAATGCTCAATAAATTCAAAATGGAAGATTCCAAACTCTTCCTTACTCCAATGGTAGCTGGTTGCAAATTGAGCATAGATGACTCATCTAAGGATGTGGATCGGAGGTTGTACGGATCTATGATTGGTAATCTTCTATATGTAACGACCTCTCGGCCGGATGTTATGCAACGAGTTGGACAAGTAGCAAGATTCTAAGCATCACCAAAAGAATCACATATTATTTTCGTCAAAAGAATTATTCAATATCTAAAGGGAACAATAGAATATGGCTTGTGGTATCCCAAGGGTAAAAATCTCATTATTCAATCCTTTACGAGATGCGGATTGGGCGAGGGAAGCGTTGATGATCATAAGAGTACTCGTGAAGCATTTGAATATCTTCGCTAGAAGCTTGGGATTCTCCCAAGTTCTCATTAGATTTTCCTTATTCATAAAATAAAAGGGGGAGTGGAAGTGTGTACGGGTCGCGGGATGGTTATGTGTTAGGGGAGTTACCATTTGCCATTGATGTTAAAGGGGAGAGAATGTTGTAGGAAGGGGTGTCATGATTTTAGGGGGAGTACTTGTGTTGCCATTAATATCAAAGGGGGAGATTGTTGATTAGTGGTTGTCATTTATGTCAACTCAAGTAGCACCGGGGGATACCCGGTCTTGCATGGGAATTTTGACCTACCAAATTACTATATTACGGGTCGAGAATGTTTTTTATGGTTTCTACTTGTCGATATGTTTCCCTGTGATATATGGTACGCCACGTAATTCTTCACGGTTTGAGAGATATTCATGTTTGAAGTTTTTAACCCCTGAGTTAGTGGGCTAAAACCCCATGAGGGTTGTGGCATGGGTCATTGAAAAGTTAATAATTAATAATTTTTAAGCTCCTAAAATCCCTCCCACATTCACTTGTTGAATACCCTCTCAAATTAAGCATTTCTATAAATTGTTATCCTCATATCCTCCTCATGCGAGGATTTCGCTACCGAAACGAGTAATTGTGGAATTTGCGCTATATATTATTTTATACGAAGGTTCGAGAAAGCTGAAATTTTTATGAAGCGAAGCCAAAGTCTGAGGAAACTCCTAGTCAAAAATTTTATATCAAAGTGAGTAATATTTTCGAGAGATATGATTTGTGGAAGTCGAGTGTTTTTTTCGAGGCTCTTGAACTTTGTCTCAAAGAAGTGACCTTGGGAAAATCGTCATAACTCTCTCTCGCGGAATATCGGATTGGAATTACGTAAAAAAATGCCGGATATTTCACAGATTTCGTGATTTCGTTATATCAATTTCGGAGTTGAATGAATAAACGAGTGACACGTGGCACACCATACAAGTTCGCTCTACTGAACCAGTCCATAATTAGGGCATTATGAGAGATTGGGCATAACTCTCTTTTGAAGAATCAAAATTGGGTCAAACCTGTGGCATTGGAAAGAAGACTCATAGGAATACTACAGAACCAAAAATCACATACTGGGGATCTGAAATAACAGAGATACACTAAATTCAATATCGAGATCCTTGATGGCAGGAGAAAGCTAGATCATGTGTTGTCAAGGGCTGCAAAGGACCAGACTTTCTAAAGCAGCAAAGTAAAGCAAGGCAAAGCAGAGGGTAGCATGTTAAGAGTAGCTATCAAGGTGCATAATAGTAACAATAATTTCACCACATGAAGTCTTCAAGTGGGCAGCACTGCATCTGAGTTATTGTAAAGGTATCATTGTACTAAATCATTGTAAATGCATCATTGTAAAAATTGTACAAGTGTCTATCTGCCAGGAGTTGAAGAGGCAGTGTCGAGAGGTTTAGGCTCATCATTAGGTGGTTGTCATATTTGAGTTATGGTCTAGTGTGTCTTCTTCTTCTACATCATTCTATATCATTGTAAGGTGGGCCATTTTCCTTGGTACGGGAGTCCATTCTTCTTTCATTCTTCTATAGGGTGGTAGGGTGGTGCTAGGATGGTGCATGAAGTCACCAACAAGTTCATGCCTATGAAAAATTTAGGGTGCTAGGGTGGTGCTAGGGTGAGTTGTAGCTCATTAGGTGTTGGGGCATCTGTTAAGTTGACTACTGAAGAATCTCGGGCGTTGGAGCATCAATCCAGTGGGAGCTGGAGAAGAATGCTTTTCTAGATTCGAGGAAGTTGGAGCTTTATTTTCAATTGGAGTTGAATATTAAATAATTATTAGAAAATCATTCAGGTGGTTTTTGTCTCGGATAGGGTTTCCACCTTAAAAACTGTGTGCATTTTTGTTCCTTTTGTTTACTGTTATCATTGTACAAACACTGATAATAATTGAAGATTAGCTAATGCTCTGAAAGATTAATAATAATACTAATTGAAAGGAATACTAATTCACCCCTCCTCTCAGTATTTCGAACACCTTTATCCATTCCAAGTCAACGTTGGGAGGAGATTTCAATGGATTTTATCATAGGTTTAACTAAGTCCAAAGGAAAGAGTGTCATCATGTTGGTAGTTGATATATTTACTAAGTATGCACACTTTTGTGCATTGTCTCGACCATTTAAAGCAAGTACAATTTCTACTGCATTTATGGAAACAATTCAAAAGCTACATGGAAACCCAAAGACTATTGTAAGCGACAAAGATCCCATTTTTATTATAAAATTTTTGGATGGAATTATTTTCTTGTTTGGGTACTCAACTAGCTCATAGCTCATCTTTTCATCCTCAATCCGATGGGAAAAGCTGAGATAGGTAACAAATGTTTGGAAGGATGTCCTTATTGTTTTGTATCTGATAAACAAACATAATGGGTCAAGTGGTTACCTCTGGTTGAATGGTGGTATAACACTTCCTTCCATACTGCAGCAAAAATGACCCCATTTATGGCACTCTATGGATATCATCCACTGTCCATCACATCATCTTTAAGAGAAAATTATAAGGTTCAAGCAGTGGAAGATCACATTGAGCATCAACAACAAGTTCTTCAACTCTCAAAGGATAGTCTAAATTTGGCACAAAATCGAATGAAACAACAGGCAGATCATCATCGCAGCGAGAGAAGTTTTGATGTAGAAGACTAGGTATTTTTACAGCTACAACCATACAAACAAATGTCCCTCAAGAAAGCTAAGAAGGAAAATAAAATATTGCCAAAGTAATATGGTCCTTACAAGGTGTTGCAAAATATTGGCACTATGGAATACAAATTGGAGCTTCCTGCTTCTTCTCGAGTGCATCCAGTTTTCCATGTTTCATGCTTAAAGAAGGTTATAGGTGACAAACTTCCAGTTCAAACAATATTGCCAAAACTTGATGAGGAAGGAAAAATCATATTGGAACTCGAAGCGATCACGGAAACAAGAACTCGATAGCTACGAAATCGATCAATTTCGAGTATCTCATCAAGTGGAAGAACTTACCCTATTGAAGATTCTACATGGGAGCATGATAATTTTATATTGAAGCATCCAAAGCTACTCAAGCGTTGAGGAAAAAACTTTTTTGAAGGAGAGGGGCATGTTAGGTCCCTATATTACTAGTGTAGTCCCTTATTTTTGTTAGTGTAGCCCCCCATATTGTTATTGTTGTACCCCCTGTAACCCCCCATATTGTTTGTTTTCACAAAGGAAAAAATTCGTAACTTTTCATTATAAGATAAGTTACATGTTACATATCTTTGGTAGAACCCCCATATTGTTATTATTGTACCCCTACATTATTGTTAGGTAGGCTAGGATTATATTGCGACCCCATGGACTCCTATATATAGATAGGAGGTTTTGTCATTTGTATCATCCAAGATTTGTTCATTTATGTAATGTAAAGGAGGTTTCCCCCTCGAAGTGGCTTATTTTTAAGGCATTCATCTCTCTTTTTCTTCTATATTTGGAGGTTTGGTTTCATAACACCACATGTCCAAAACATGTTGCAACACCTAGTGACACATGATCACACTATTATCATCCTAATTGTACCTAACACTATTTATTTTCAATTTCGTCTCCTTAATTTTAACAAAACGTTTCTATTTTTTGGTAATTTTTCCAGAGTTATAAACTTGTGAGGTCGTTTTTGAGGGCCTAATCGATGTCTTCGGGGAAAATGAAGAGATTGGGAAAGTGCAAATGCAATTTAGTAATTTATTTTCAATGTTTTCTTAGAGATCTTGAAAATCGAGGTATTATGATAGTTAAACGAAGATCATATGCCAAAGTTATTATCCTAGGAAGTTGGAGGTCCAAATTACTCATTTATACAAACACTTTGTGTACACAATACCTATAGGTTATACGTACATAATTTTTCGATGAATTCAATAATTTCACCAAAGAATCATAATTGACACAATAACAAAGCTAAACATTTACTCTCAAATCAAATTTTGACCTACAGACTATCTGTAACATACTAGGCATTTCGAAATCAAACACATGGAAAACCTATAAACCACAAGTTATAAATACATATCTGAATACATGGATCTCATACTTATCTAAAAATCATCGAGAAGTTTTGTTGCCCTCTCATAATAGTTGCAATAACATCTCTTAGGTAATGCATTCAATAGCCATTATTTTACCAATCAAAACATGATGAGTGTCATAACTAAAATATGTCATAAAACCATGCTTATAACCAACATATAACCAAAATAATAACAATGATAGAACAACCATCAAAGCCACATCATACCAAGTACATTTACTCGTAAACTAAAAGAGGAAAAGAGCTCTTATTAACATTTTCAAATTCCAACCAAGTGAGGGACTTCCACGTACCACCCAACCATAGATTGGGTGAACCAAATATCTCTTCAACCAATCATGCACGCACCATATTCCAAGCTTGAATGTGGGATCTCATGGAATAACCAAACAAAACCAAACTAGAGCTTCCAAAGGCTAAACCACCTCAACCCTCAACCAATGATTTCACCTCACGATCAAACATCACTAACAATCACCGGATCGGTCTCTACCCAAGCTTTCTAGGGCTCCATAGTGTTTGTTCCAACTCGACTTCATGACTAGTAACTTAATCCACTGACCGTCGTGGGATCTAGAGCATTTGTCCAACAAGAGCTCCAAGACTAGTAACTCAACCCACCAAGGTCCCCAAAGCATTTTTCCAACCAAGGCTTCAAGGAGTAGTAACTCAACCTAAGTTGTTCGAGGGCTTCGAGAGCGTTTTTCCAACCAAGGCTCGAGGAACTAATAAACCAACCCACAAACATGAGGAACACGAGCGACAACCGAGAAAACAAAAGGGTAAAAACCCACAACACCATGGTTATCGAGGAAATGGCAAGGCTAGGCAAAACCATTATCAATCAAGGCAATCCTCTATGCAAATGAAAAAATCATAACCAAATAACCACGTGCATATACAATGCATGCCAAACCTAGCATGTAAATCATACATGCAACTTGATACACACGCAAAGCAATCTGTAGCGTAGCTATTGATCCCATTGTCTCCTTTCTATTTCATGTTTTCCCTTGCCTTCTTTCTCCAAATCCAATGTGCTCAAAAGAATGCTCTAAGAAAACTCTAAGTGTGCAAGAGTGTGTGAGAGAGAGAGCTCCAAGCTAAAACTTTCAAAAAACTATGAGCTCGATCTTCCCAAGCCTTTTTATCATTGAGGCCTTTATTTTCTTCATTTTCCTCTCTTTTTCCTTCAATTTTCCTCACATGCGGATTTGTGACCTTTCATATCCCTTTTCTCGTATTTTCCTTTATTTCATAAATAAAATGGAAATAAATGTAATTTTTCCATTTCCAATGCCTTTTCCAACTTTCATAGACTTTAATTAATCACCAATGATCCCCATTACTATGTTTTTACCCAACATTCAACTTTGAATACATGTCCCATGACCTTGGTCTTATTTTGCCTTATTACATCAATTTTTAAGCTCGGGTTTGTTGCAATTAATACGATCTCTTGTGGTGCGACCAAACCTTTGACTAATAGTACTTCAAGGTTCCCACACAACTTTCAGGGGTGGCAGTTGTCATAACACTAGAGGGCTTTGTATGGTTATAAGGCGCTTTTGTTGGGAGCATTGTGACCCCTTGATTGTGCGATATGTATGTCTTCGCAACTACTTAGTGTAACACAATGTTCCTTTACCACGACTAAGCCTTACAACAATTTCACTTATATAATCTCTATATTATCGGTTACTTAGTGGCATATCAAAGCCCTTTAATATAGTGGAAGTAAATCTTATTGTCACAATACTTCAATTAACATTCATTCATGAGCAACACATGTAATGCATTTACATCATCAACAACATTGTCATCACAAATACACAATTTGCGTGGAACAATCCTTTAGCCTTCTTCTTTTATTAAACAATATAAAACTTCCTTACATGAGTGTCAAATACAAAGGCTCGTACTTTAATACAATAAACAAGACAACATAGCTTTTACTTGCCTAGAAAACCATCTTACATGGCTTAGCCGACCCGACGAGTCGTCTCTACACGACATGCGACTCCCTTCGATTCCTTCTCGGCCCTGAAGGGTTTGTCTACCAAGTGAAAACTCACCCAAGCTCCCTCGCTCTTGTTTCTACTACCTCGGCTTGCCCTTGCCTCTTGCTCGATTTGCTCCTCTTTGCCTTACGACTTTCTCATTTGTCCCTTGAATTGTGTATGTCATGTGTTATTATTTTCTCCCTCCATAGTGTGCGTCCTCTATATATATGCGGGTTCACCTCTTTCGGTTAGCTTATGCCTTGTGACCCTTACATCCGGTTTGGGTCGACTTGTCTCATAAGTGGCTCTTGCAAAACACTACTTTGGTTCGAACCAACCTCGCAATGTTCGACTTGTTCCATGTTCGTCCACCCTTGTCGATCCAACCACATTAACTTCACCTTGCGTTAGGTCCATCGACACTGCGACCAACTCCTTCCAACTCGTTGTTAGGGGTGATGAGCTCCATCATTAGACATATTTGGAGGGGTTAATAGCCACCTTTTTGCCTTCTTAAAACTCTTTTTCTTGCATTTTTATTGTTATTTGGTTTTATGATGCTAGTATAGGTGGTGATTAAGGCTAACATACTCCAGAGTGCCCAATATGAGGTTGAGTGTAGAAAAGAAAGTATGAGCAATCGACATTATTTTTGAAGAGTTTATCATAAATAATTGAAGGAGACAACAAGGAGAAAGTATAGGAGGATTTTCCACCCTCCTTAACTCTTGAAGGCAACCAAAGGATCCCCAAGGATTCTCTCCAACAATTCGAATTCTAGAGGCGACGAAGCAACTCAAAGACCAAAGTGCACTCAATCTATGTTTACATGGAGTCAAATGGACACAACCCGGTATTTTCAAGGGAGTTGTTGGTAGTTTCACTGTAGAATAAATAGAGTAGAGAAAGAGCGAGGAATATTTGGATTCTATTGGGAAAATTTACGCAAGCTATTGAGTTTTTTTATTATTGTACGCAATGATTCAAACTTTCGAAATGTACAAGACTATTCTTTCATGAAATGAGCATACTAATTTCATTTCTCGATTTAGGTTCTAGAGAGCTAGGATGTAGGTTAGGGCCCAATCCATGTACCTACGGCCTCTCACGTTGTACTTGTTCTTTGGTTTTTCTCGGTAGATCTACTTCGATAGTTTCATTATTGTTTAGTTTTGATTTCAGTGTGTTGTTGTAGGTTTCATTTGCTTGTGAGTAATAGAATAGAGGAGAAAACACTAAAAGATGTGGATCGAAGACCTCCCTTCTCATCTCTATCAATAAAGTTGGAGGAGGGTGAACCTTCCCATGAGACCCAAAAATTGATTTGTGTTCCTTGTTTCGAGAATAGAGTAGAGTTGCATTACCATTTTCGGCCTTCCTTTTATCTTGTATTTTCACGCATTTGTTTGTTTTTACGTGCATAGATCAACAAAGTTGTTTGTAGGAATAAGAATCAAAGTACCATTGAAGTCCATTGGCACCTCCCCGCTTCATTCTCCATCTATGTTTTTATGCCTCCATCGGTGTTGTGCCTACATTCCCCTCCCTATTTATTTTATTGCATCTACCCAGCCCCCTTTTATTCACAAAACACTTAAAAATTCTAAGAGTTTGACCTTTTCCCTTTCCTCATCGAAACCCCACCACCACGTCACCCATCTCATTTCACAACCTTTTCCTTTTTTTTCCCCCTATAAAAGACTTACCGTAATTCCTTTCACAATTCACGTTTTTCAATTGGTTCCCGTTAACACTTACCACTCCAAACTTCATTTGCGATAATTCTTCATACTTCGCCACATCGTAATCACATTCGCATTTTCCATTTGGTTCCCATTAACACTTACCACTCCAAACGCCGATTGCGAGTAATTCTGCGTACTCCGCCACACGCAATCACAAATCACATTTTTTCATTTGGTTCTTATAACACATTCCGCTCCCAACGGCGATAGCGATATCATTGTCATACTATGCCATCGGTCCTACGCCACGTCATCCCATCGCATTTCGCATTTCACAATTTTTATCCCATCGCATTTCACTCCCGCTCCTAAACAACACTTTTGCTACCCCTCCCGACTTTGCGATATTGCGATTGTGATATCGCATATCGCACCTTCGTCCTCCCATCACGATTACGCCATCACACTTTTAAAAGCCTCACTCCAAAGGATTTTTGCGATATTATAAGTTTTAATTAAGTCTAAACCCTTTTTCACACTTCTAAGCCTTGTTTCACGTGGTTAAGCCCTCCATTAGCACCTTTACCCCTTTCTTCTCCAAACTACAAGCAACACCTCTTCCAATTGGAATTAGGTCATGAATAGGCGCATAGACGGGAGCATGATAGATAGAGCGAGGGTTTGTTTAGTCGATTGGCCAAATTAAGTGTAATCTAAATTATTTTCCTTTCTACCATTTCCTTTTCTGCAAATTAAATTAGTTTCATTTCAGAAATTAAATTAGTTTCATTTCACGTCATTTCATTTCTAAAATTTAAGTTAGTTTCCTTTCTTTCATTTCCTTCTAGCAATTTACTTTCCGGTTCTTATCATAGTTTAAGAAATAGGACCCTTTCATAAAGTAGAAGAGGATGACATGAGAAGGATGCATCTGCTACGTGTATAAAGCACTATCACCTCCAAGTTTGTATGAACCTAGGGTTGATAAAGTAAAGTAGATCGACCCACGGGAGTTGCAACACTCTTGGTGCAATACCAGGGCTCACCACTTTTTGGTGTCGTTGTCGGGGAGGTGTATAGTAGATGCTTTGATTTTGTTTTAGCATTATTTTACGCTTTCCTTTCTTTTCATGTTATTTCATAAATATTGAAAAATTACAAAAAAAGATATAATTTTCATGCCTCGTAGGAGTAGGAATACTCAAAGACAAATCTTACCTAAAACCCCCCCCACATCACCTCCTAGCCACCCTTCACTTTTTTCGGTGGCGGTGAGATTGAAATTCCTATAGGAGAGCCTTCTCAATATTCCGAGGAACCTATTGGGGAAGAAGAAGAAGACCTTGGTCCAGCGAGGGACTGCTTCACTATCTTAACCATGGGTCGGGATCCGAGAGCCTTTTCCATAAGAGAGGGCGGATGGGGAAACTAAGATGAAAAACATTAGCCCCTCGACTCTTCCACACTTCCATGGACTTACCTCTCGAGGATCCTAACACATTAATGTTTGAATTTGTTGTTTTACGTAGGACCTATGACTCCACCTCTAGTGGTCGAAAAGTTGAAGCTATTCCCATCCACCCTTAAGGATGCAACCTTGCTGTCGGTTCATGGGTCGCACTTTGGCAACATCATCACCACTTAGGCACGGATGCAAGAGACCTTCAACAACAAGTATAAAGACTACGCATAGGTCCAAAGGAAACTAAGGATGAGATATTTCGGACAACTATAGGGCTCGATGAATCCCTAGAGGACTATGAAGAGAGGTTTCAATTAAAAAGCTATAAGAGAGCCAACTATACTCTTGATCTTGCATCACTTAAACTTGTACTTCTTCGAGGGATCGGAGAAGAGATGATAGAAACCTTGAATATGCTATCGGGAGGAGATATCTATCAACTTCCTTATGAAACAATCAAAATTGTCTTCACGTAACCATTCTAGGGCACTTAGGAAGACGAGCGCGAGCTAGCCAAAACACATCCAATACCCCTTCCTCTTTCACCTCCATAAAACATTAGATTGGAAACATGCTAGAGGACTTCAAGAGTGACATGCTTGCACACCCTTGCTTTGAAACTAGACACAATGCGAGGTCGGAAGGAAGCAAGAAGGGAAGCGAGAGAGAGCCACGGACATATTTTGTCCTAGATGTACCGGAAGCACCCAAGAAATGAATGTCCATTGAATGTCATGGAGGTTTTCTTGGTCCGTGAGGAGAATCATGCCACGGACAAGTATCCATCCTTACCTGGACTTAAGGTTGTATATCATGGTGGGGAAGCAATGCCGGAGTAGCTACGTCATCAGCCGAGAGAAGGCCTCAAGGCCCTCGGCCATATCAACAAGGTGTGAAAGGTGCACCTTACTCTTACTATCACAACAATCGAGTGCACCCATGCAACCTTGGTACACCCCCACTCCTCAATCTTGGTCTACACCTCCTAATTGGCCTTACAACCCTCCATATCATCCTTAGGCAGAGAAAAATCAATCATTTCGGCGGTATGTTCCACAACAACCTCAATGGAACAATCCATCCCAAGGGTGGAGGCCTCGAAACAATCAACCACCTACTCGATGCCTCCACCCCAAACTCAACCTCAACTTACTCATGTTGCTCTGCCTAGGCTACCTCAAATACCTTCACGACCCTAATCCAAACCCAAACAACGAGATAGGCACATCGAGTCCCGAGTGGAGAAACATCCTATCCGGCATTATCTGTGGAGATACAAGAGGTTAATCTCGGATCGGGAAGAGTACTCGCAGGACAACCATCCTCCATCTCCACTGTAGAGGTAGAGGAGGAAAAGGAAGAAGGTAACACTCATATCCAACAACCTCCTTTTCACGAGCTCTTGATCCACCCTAGTCAACACACGCTATGGGATGCTTGAACTCCTCGGAGAATTGGAAAATTTGTGTGTAAAGATAACACTTCTCTAGGCCATTAAGGATGTCCCTATCTACAGATATGCTCATCGAAAAGAAAAGTGCTTCAAGAAATGCTGGGAGAAGGAAGAGAGATAACCCCACCATCAATGTGGTAGGACAAGCTTGTTTGACCTAATGTTGGGAAGGGTGATCTTTCCAAAGTACCTGGACCCTAGTAGTCCGGTTGTTGATGTGCACATAGATGGTGTCATAGTCCTCAACACTACGATTGAGCTAGGGGCTGCCATCAATTTCATGATCGAGAAGCGTGTTGAAACTTAATCTCCAAAGGGAATTTAAGGAAAACCACAACGAGTTTTGTAACTTACGGATCGGTCCCTACGGTAACTCTAGAATGAATTGTTGAGGATGTTATGGTTACCCTTGACTCTTGGGAGTATCCTATAGATTTTCCGGTCCTACAACCAAAAACCAAGTTTAATGGTTATCCTCTCATATTAGGGAGACCTTGGTTAGCCACTTGTAGATTCTTATATTGGTTTTCGAGCCGAAAAAATGACTATAAAAAATTTGGCCTTTGTCCAAAACGACTAGTGTTATACCCTCGACTCGGCCTTCCATTGATCACGATCTACCTATATGGTTGGAGGATGAAGAAGATGAGTTATATAACACTTGCCCCTATGTGTACCATAGATACTATTCTTAGAAGGGCTGACTTGATGAAGATGAACTCATCAAGCGCGTGCCATTCAAAACCGGTCCCTCCACCAACATTCCTCTCAAAACCTTAGTCAAAGAATCAAAGCCAACCTTGGATGGAAGCGCACTCGAGTTGAGTCAACTCTATGAAACCACCAAGGCTATCGAGTTTGGCCACATCTATATCTCTAAAAATCAACCCAAACCTCTTGAATGAGGAAGAGAAGCAACTATGCCGGCTTTTGAAAGAGAATCTAGATGCATTTGATTGGAATTACAAGGACATGAAAGGGGTGCATCCTTCAATATGTAGACATCATATTTGCATCAAAGAAGGATGCAAGCCCGTGAAGTCAACCCCAAAGAATGATGAACCAGAGTTTCAAGTAAATAGTCAAAGAAGAGTTGTAGAAACTATTGGATGCGGGGTTCATATATCCTATATCCGACAGTGAGTGGGTATCTCCTCTTGTCCTAGTCCCAAAGAAGAATGGGAAGTGGCGAATTTGTGTTGATTATTGAGAACTTAACAAAAGCCACCAAGAAAGACCATTTCCCTTTTCCCTTTATAGACCAAGTCCTAGATGGCCTTGCGGGGAAGAAGTTCATTTCCTTCTTAGATGGGTTCGGTGCGTACAATCGGATTCAAATCAGCCCACGAAGACCGAGGATCGACTACTTTCACCTACCCTTGGGGTACCTTCGCTTATCGAGTCCTACCCTTTGGGTTGTGCAATGCCCCCAACCACCTTCCAAAGAGTCTGTCTTGAGCATACGAGTTAGTCCATGACTTTGTTGAAATCTACATGGATGATTTCACACCATATGGGGATGACTTCTAGGAAGCTCTCTCCATTTCGGGTAAAGTACTAAGAAGGTTCATTGAGATGCATCTCTCCCGAGCCCGGAAAAGTGTGAATTCCTAAAGAAAGTAGGAGTTGTGTTAGGGCACTCCATCTCCCAGCGAGGAATACTGGTGGGCCAAAAAAAATCACTATCATCAAAAGGGTACTGCTCCTCAAAAGTAGAAAGATGTCGGGGAGTTTCTTAGGCTTAGCTGGTTATTATAGAAGGTTCATCAAATATTTTCGGCAAGATGGATTCACCATTATTTGGGTTATGGGCCAAAGATTCCGAGTTTATTTGGTCTAGTCCTTATTAAGAGGCTTTTGAGCTCATTAAGGAAAAGTTGACTACTTGCCCCCCATTCTTCGAGGTCCAAATTGGACTTCACCTTTCCACATCCACACTGATGCATCCAACAAAGTTGTAGGGGTGAAATTAGGAAAATTAGAGGAAAAAAATCCCTTATGCCATCTACTTCATCAACGAGAACTTGTCCAGAGGCCTAGCTGAATTATACTATTGCGCGAGAAGGAGATGTTAGCCATTATCCATGCTTTGAACAAATTCGGACATTATGTAACTTGGATATCGGACCTTTGTTCACACTAACCATGCAACCATCAAGTATTTAATGAACAAACCAGATGTTAATGCTAGGATAATTAGATGGTTGTTACTTTTACTGACAATTTGATTTGACAATTGTTGATAAACCCGGGAAAAGGAGAATGTTGTTGCGGATTTTTTGTCCAGAGTTAGCTCTCCCTGCAGGTGAAGAAGGGGATGGGGGATGACCGCAGCTACCGGATGGGCATCTCTTTTTTATAACAACACTCTCACCGTGGTTTGTCGTATAGCCAACTACTTGGTCTCTTTGAACTCCCTCCCAATGAGAGGAGTAGAATCATCAGAAAAAGCACCCCTTTCACATGGATTGGGGGAAATCTTTTTCAAGCTAGGCTCGATCAAATCCTCGGGGAGATGTGTGAGGGAGGAAGAATTTTTTGATATCCTCTTTGCATGTCATGGCGGCCCATGTGGAGGCCACTTTGTTGCAAATATAGCTGCTTACAAAGTTTTTGCAAGCAAGATAATATTGGCCTATCCTTCATAGAGATTCCGAAGATACACCAACAAGTGTGACCGGTGCCAAAGGATGGGGAAACCCACACAAAGGGATGATATGCCTTTGCACCCTCGAGTGGCTCTTGAGCCATTTCACAAGTGGGGAATGGACTTTGTTGGAGCTATCAATCCACCATTCGGACAAAAGAAGTATATCATTGTGCTTGCATTGATTACCCGACAAAGTGGGCTCGAAACAAACAAGCGATGAAGGTAGCAACCGAGGGAGAAAGTTGCTTGAGAATTTTTGAGGAGAATGTGTTTTACAGAGTTTGGGTACCCCGGAGAAATAGTCAACGATCGGTGAGCACAATTCACTTCTCGCCTCATTGAAAATATTTTGAGGAAGCACAAGATTAAGCACAAAAAATTCTATTGCTTATCACCCTCAAGCGAAAGGCCAAGTAGAAGTAACTAACGAGCTTTAGAGAGCATCCTCACCAAGGTTGTGAGCAACAACAAAAAATATTGGGCACAGATTGGTAGAAGCTACTTGGAGTCCGTAACACTACTTGGAAGACAACAACATGATTCACTCCATATGAACTAGTTTATAGTAAGAAAGCTCTACTCTCAATTGAGTTTGAATTCAATACTTTAGGGATGGTAGCTGAATTAGATCTAGATCTATCAAATGCCCAAAAAGAAGTTCATGTTGCAACTAAATGGATTGGATGAGTTCATAATGCAAAGCACTTCTTCACACAAAGGTAGTTTCTACTGCAAAGGAAGGTATGGCATGACAAGAACATTAAGGAGAAGGCCTTCCCAGAAGGAGATTGGGCGTTGTCGTATGATTCAAGGTTTAAATACTTTAAGGGCAAATTGATGACAAGATGGTTGGGACCATACACCGTGGAAAACTATTTTGACAATGGTGCAATTCAAATAAGGACCATAGACGAGGAAGGAATCCCCCTTGCTTGTCAATGGTCACAAAATTAAAATTTACAAAGAAAGCCCTTATCCGGGGTAGAGATTTCATAAATTCAATAAGCGATGAGGTGTATGTAATGGGAAACTCAATAGTTTCCAACACCTCCTAACGAAAAAAAAGGAGAGAGAAAAAAAGATCCATGGGTGAAAACCTCTTTGAGGCGCTCAAGGCAAGCTTGTGGGTTGAAAAAACTCGATGGAGGCAACTTTTTGCTTTCAAAAAAGAAAGAAAGAGAGGAATACATGCGCATCCTTGTGTTTTATGTGTTCTGTTACATTTTGCGGAGTTATTAATGGTTTCTAGAAACATAGGGAATCAATCATCTTCTTCTCTCCCCTTCTATTTTACCATCCATCCCATCATTCACTCCATTCATTTCCATAACTCTTTCCATCACCTACATACACCATATTCCTCCATTATTGAGCACAATGTAGCAAAAGAAAGCAAAGCTACAAAGCTGCTACAAACATCGGGAAGTTCCTTCAACAACAAAGTTGTTCATGGACCGCAAAGAAAAACAAGAAGAAAATACATAACGAGACTCTAAGATAATGAGAATTCCACCCATGGAATCTCAAGCACCCCACGCGAGCATCTATGATAGGAAGAAACAACGAGAAAAGATCGGCAACTCACTCGAAGAGAGTTGCTCATTTATCATAGTTGCTCACTCGGAAAACGAGAAAAGTAGTGAATAATGCAACATCTAAAAAGCTTGTCTCCTCAACTCAACTCCTACAAACACCTTGACAACAATAATTAAGCTTAGGTATAGCCTTTCACCCCTCGTTGTTCATTCATAATAGCTGAGAATAATTAAGTGCAAATATTTAGAATTTAGAAGGCGAGAAGGTGGGTAGTTAGCTCGACCACCATCGTGAAGTATGACTAAGGAGAAGCTGCAAGTTCACGCCATCCTGGGCATGATTTAAATCAATTGGAGTAGAGGAGAACGAGGGGAGGAAACACGCGATCCATCATGAATTAACGAGAGAGAAGGAAACAACGATCTCTAATGGAAAGCTGGGAGCGGAGCCCGAGTCACAACGCTCCAAAATTAGTTGCGCGATCTAATAAAAAGAGATCCCATCTCATCCAAACTAGTGAATTGAGAATTTTTGAGGGAAAGAGGCGAAGGGAGCCCACGACACAACAATATCGAGTTTGGGCTACGTATTTGAACAACGTGCGATGTGCTGACATAACAACATCACCGACCCAGTCGGGCTAGCTTCGAAAGTATACCGCATATTAGACACGATGTCAAGGGACCAAGGGAAGCTTTTATAGTAACCCAAAAAAGGCATAATTCTACTCCCTAGCCTTAGAAAAGAAGGAGAAGAAGAGCCAAAATAAGAACCATAAGAGAAACAAAAAAAATGGAAATGGAGACATAAGTCATAGAGGTAGCAGAAAGTGAGCAAGAAGAAGACTCACGACACGACCCAACATCCCCTCAAAACTAAGAGGAAGTTTCCACCTTAGCTTCTTTGAGCACAAAGAGAAAAAGGTTGACCTCTATGTATTTCATAACTAAAAAGAGTCGGAAGGGTAAGTCAAAGAGCCATAAACTCCTCCCACGAGCCCCATCATCATTGAAGAATTACCAAGGGAGGAGGAAATAATCGAGAGAGCCGATTCGAAGGAGCAGACAGCAGATGGCACGAGCGAGAGAATATAGCACTAAAGGAGCAATTGCGGCAAAAAGAGCAACAAGTAGCCACCATGGCGGATTTGTACATAGAATCCCTTCGGTACGTGATTCCCCTAGCGACTCATATGCCGTGTACACTCAATGAGCAATGGCTCCTATTTAAAATCAAAACTCTAGCCTCCCATGGATCCCTACCTTTCCAAGATCGTAGACAATTCATGGATTTCTACAAGCAAGCTAACATGGTTGATCAGACAAAGATGGTAAAGTTTTATTCGCATAACCCTTGTGCGACAAATCTAGATACTTGGGACCCCAATTCTACAATGGGGGATATGCTAGGTTGATGGCTCTAGTATATTGGATGATGAATGAGGGCACTAGAGAAAAAGAGATATGGAGGTTCATGAGAAGAAGAAATAAAGAACCCTCACATATCGAACATAATTGTTTAGCCCAGAGGAGTCATCCTTAACCGTCGAGAGATTGAAAAGGATCATGCACTAGTTGAAAGCTACCTCCGAGACTCAAAGATAGTTAATAGGCCACTTTGATGATGTTTCTAAGAAGATAGAAGATGAGTTCATTATGGCCGCAAAGGAGATGGAACAACCTCCCTCGTAGCCTCAAGAACGGGGAGTACCATACTCCGAGAAAAACTGAAAGGTGCCTTGGAAATAGTACCATTATACGAAAGGGCCATGCGAGCCGAGCGGATCCAATGGCTTGGTCTCAAGCTCAATCCACCTTTCTTTCGTTGGGGTCTGAATGACGAAAGGGACATAGATGCACAAGATAGAGAATGGGATAATGCAAAAAAAGAGTAATGGGGTTTACCCCCTTGAGGGGGGGCTCCCACACTTCTTCCTCGGGAAGTCGGGGGGGATTGTCGAAGCCTTGAAAATATAGGAGGAGGATTAGTTGCTCGGAGGATGAGCAACCACTCGAAAGTCAGGGTGATGATGAGCTCCATCATTAGACATATTTGGAGGGGTTAATGGTCACCTTTTTTCCCTTCTTAAATATTTTTTTTGCATTTTTTATTGTTATCCGGTTTTATGATGCTAGTATAGGCGGTGATCAAGGCTAACATAATTTGAGTGCCTAATATGAGGTTGAGTGCAGAAAATCATGAATAATTGGCATTATTTTTTGAAGATTTTATCATAAAGAATTGAAGGAGACAACAAGGAGAGATTATAGGAGGATTTTTCCACCCTCCTTAACTCTTGAAGGCGGCCAAAGGATCCTCAAGGATTCTCTCCAACAATTCGAATTCTAGAGGTAGCCGAGCAACTTAAAGACCAAAGTGCACTCACTCTATGTTTACATGGAGTCAAGTGGACACAATCACTATTTTCAAGGGAGTGCCGTGGTAGTTGCCCCGTAGAATAAATAGAGCGAGCTAGAGCAAGGAAGATTTGGATTCTATTGGGAAAAATTTTTGCAACCTATTGAGCTTTTTTATTATTGTACTGCGATGATTCAAACTTTCGAAATGTACGAGACTATTCTTTCATGAAATGAGTAGAGCGATTTCATTTTACTTATTTAAGTTCCAAAGAGCTAGGTTGTGGGTTAGGGCCCAATCCATGTGCCTCAACCTCTCTGTTGTACTTGTTCTTTGCTTCTTTGTCGGTAGATTTGCTTTCGATAGTTTCATTATTGTTTAGCTTTTGCTTTCGGTGTGCTGCTTTGTGGGTTTCATTTGCTTATGAGTAATAGAATAAAGGAGAAAACTCTAAAAGTTGTGGGAGGTCTCTGTCGATAGAGCACGAGGAGGGTGAACACGTCCACGGACCCAAAAAATTGATTTTTGTTCAACTGTCACGAGAATAGAGTAGAGTTTCATTACCATTTTCGACCTTCCTTTTGTCTTTCGTATTTTCACGCATTTATCGGTTTTTCGTGCTTAGATCGGCATATTTGTTTGCGGGAATAAGAATAAAAGTACCACGGAAAGTCCATTGGCACATCCCCGCTTCATTCTCCATCTCTTGTTTTTACGTCTCCATTACTTTAGAGTGTTGCGCCCTCCATTTCCCTCCTATTTCTTTTATTGCGGCCTATCGCCCCCCTTTTATTCACAAAACACTTAAAAATTCTAAGAGTTTGACCTTCACCCTTTCCTCATCGAAACCCCGCTACCACGTCACCCATCGTATTTCGCAACCTCTTTGTTTTGTTTTGTTTGTTTGTTTGTTTGTTTTTTAAGGACTTATTCCAATTCCTTGCGCAAATCACAATTCACATTTTCCATTTGGTTCCCGCGTTAACACTTACCACTCCAAACAGCTGATTATGATAATTCTCCGCACTCTGCCACACCACGATACGCAATTCACATTTTCCATTTGGTTCCGTTAACACTTACCACTCCCAAACGCCAATTGCGATAATTCTCCGTGCTTTCCCATACTGCAATCACAAATTGCATTTTTCATTTGGTTCTTATAACACATTCGCTCCCAACACCGATTGTGATATGTCGTCGTACTGCGCACCGGCCTTACCACCACGTCATCCCATCACATTTCGCAGCTTTTTATCTCATCGCATTTTGCTCCTGCCCCCAAACATCACTTTTGCTACCCCTCCGACTTTACGATATTGCGATTGCGATATCACATATCGCATATTGCACTTCCGTCCTCCCATCGCAATTCCAGCCATCGCACTTTTTAAAAGCCTCCCAGCTCCAAAGGATTTTTTGCGATATTATAAGTTTTTATAAAGTCTAAACCCTCTTTTACACTTCTAAGCCATGTTTCACATGTGGTTAAGCCCTCCATTAGCACCTTTACCCCTTTCTTTACCAAAGCGCAAGCAATACCTATTCCAATTGGAATTAGGTCATGAATAGTTTGCATGAGATAGGAGCATGATAGATAGAGCGGTGTGTTTAGCCGATTGGCCAAGTTAAGTGTAATCTAAATTAGTTTTCTTTTCCACACGTTCCTTTCCGCAAAATAAATTAGTTTCATTTGTGCCATTTCCTCTACGCAAATTAAATTAGTTTCATTTCGTCATTTCCTTTATGAAATTTAAGTTAGTTTCCTTTCTTGTTATTTCCTTCCGCCAATTTACTTTCTAGTTCTTATCATAGTTTAAGAAATAACACCCTTTCGTAAGCGAAGAAGAGGATGACATAGAGCATAATGCATATCTTGTGTATATAGCTACTGTCACCTCAAATTTTGTATGAACTCCGGGTTGATAAAGTAAAGTAGGGCAACGGGAGTTGCGACACTCTTGGTGCAATACCGGGGCTCACGGGGGTGCACTCCTTAGTTATGTTACGCCTTTGCGGCACCCATGCCACCAAGCTCATTTGTGCTCTCAACCACTTTGGTTCTTCCTTACTTGGGCGGGTTGTGACAATCGTGCCATGCCTTTTTATGGCACCCATGTCACCAAGTCGTCCTCTGTGCTAACCCACATGCACCTAAGTGGAAACCCCAAATCTCAGTTTTTTGCCACTCGTCTCAATTTCATTGAAGTCTTGTCCCACTACTCAACGCTTTACTCGAATCCGTTATAACACGATTATCACGGATATAAATGTTGTAAATAGTGCAATGAGGATGTCACCCTTAGTGGGTATGTGGATTAAAGGCACACCCAACTTAATTCCAAACAACAACCCTCAACAAAATTATAATTTACTTAATAATGAAAAATGCCTCACCGTTTTATTATTAAATCAAACTTTTCCCTATAATAATAAACTCCTCACATTTTATTTTTAAATCAAATCTTTTACTTAAATTACTTTAATATTATTTTTTATAAAACATTTATGAAAATAAAATTCATTTAAATTTCAGCATGATTTTATAAATCTATATTATTATTTTTTACCATATAATTTACATTGAATAAATAAAAGAGGTCAAATATTTAAATTATTTTAACCAGGCCCACAATAAATCGTTCGAAAAGGGGTAGACCACAATAACA
Organism: Pinus albicaulis; assembly: GCA_034641835.2. Classification (NCBI taxonomy): domain Eukaryota; kingdom Viridiplantae; phylum Streptophyta; class Pinopsida; order Pinales; family Pinaceae; genus Pinus; species Pinus albicaulis. The sequence continues at coordinate 80,944 of JAXQQM020069704.1, forward strand.
TACGTGCGGAAAAGTTTTTATAAATCATGAATCACAACAATGCATTTAAATATATAAAATACATTCACTCCCCAAAAACTATCAATCCAGTTCAAATTTTCAACCATGCTCTGAAACGCGAGGAAGCCGCTCAAAGACAAGACGTAAGACCAGTTTTTACACCAATGTCGATTCAGTATTTTTTAAAATCTGTATACAGCTTTTCCAAACCCAAAAATCTTACTGTTCTATACTGATAAACGTTAAAATTCAAAATCCAGATAGCCCCATTGTCGTGGAAAATCCATGGTGGAACTGCGAATGAATTTAATGGGCGATGTTTTTACAAATAACATCATACACTGGAAAGTACCCACAAAAGAATTGGAGGTTTAAGCTGCTGTATTAGGTGTAACCAAATTCAAATTCGAACGTCAGAAATATCCAAGAAAACCATGGCGCTGAAGATAGCCAAAGCATGCCAATCAACTAATAAGGGCAAGTCCGGATCGTCCGATTCCTGGGCATTCATGGTAATGTATATAATTATGTTTAAGCACTAATTACTACATATTCTAGCGTTCAACTGTCACAGAGGCGCAGGGTTTTATCGGCAACGAGTACCGCGTGTTTTTAAACATCTATGCAATTTTTTTATTGGACAATGTGAACTGTTGCAGGAGGAAATAGATGCCCCCATGTGGGTGGATTTAGCCCCTGGAGGGAAGATCCAACAAAGAAGACCAGTAAAAACCCTTTTCATTTTCATTACAATTTTCATCTACTGTGTAGGATTGACGAAATATTATTTATTTATTTTTTCCTTCTAAAATGCAGCCCATAATTCTGGCTAATTTTTTGAATATTTTGAATTTTGGTACCCAATGCTCAGGAGGGAGGATAGCTGGTTCCACTCTATGCATCCGTAATACCCTACTCTCTTTAACCTTTAACCTATGCAATATAAATTCTAAATCTTGACGAAATTAGAATGGATGCGGATTGTACTGTGTAATTGTTTTCAGCATTGATTTGAGACATTATGCTGGCACAATTATGATGATTTGAATTTCTCTCAGGTTTCATCAACGATCCTTCCGTGACCTGGTCTCGGCTTCTCCACTTTTTGTTAAAGTGAAGGGCAGGGTCCCAAAGTCGGTCCCTGTTTCTCCAAGCCCTATGAATTTGGTCTCAAAATCAAGGGGCCATCCCTCCGAAAACCGCGGCTGGTCAAGGAGCAAGCCGGCACAACTTCACTTGAACTTATCTGAATTGAATAAACAACGCAACTGCCATACCAGGTGTAGTTGTAGTAATATATCCCGGTTAGCTAGATGATCAAGACATGTTTTATGCAATTGTGTTAATATTAGGTAAAGTTATTCAACGATTTTTTCATCCATGTTATAGGCAATCAGGAGAAAAACCATTATCACTCAATTCAAACAGTAATGCTAACGAGGGTTCAGCTAATTCCTTACATAAACCTGGCGATGACAATGAGACACAAGCTAGCTTGCACAAATCCAATAACGAGACCATGTCAAAGCTTCTATTACAGCGTCTACAGGTAGTGGGAAGGAATTGAAGAATCCCACAGATGCACAAGCTATCCCATCTGGCGATGTTCACTATCAATCAACAATTTCGGATTTCAAAGCTGCAATGCCTAGAAAATCGGGGCTGTTACACATGCTTAAATGTCTAGTCTGAGAAGAAGTGCTGGAACTCATCCACTGAGGGTTGAAGTGAAGGACGAGCAGCAGCCAAAGGACAGGAAGTCTTCTTCAAAGAGCATCAGCAGTAGATCTTCGATTGTGGCAAACAGGGAAACATCTAGCATAGGGTCATCTAATGGAAATTCACATAATGTGAAGAATGAAAGCCAAGTATTGAAGGAAAAAAACTCAAACTCAGAATAGCACTATCTCTCCTACCCAGAACAATAGGAAAAAAGTCAAGCATTGGTTCATCCAATACTGTTGAAGAGAAGATAAAGAAGGATAGTGAGGCTGTAAATGCCACATATAAAGCTGACAGAGCTTCAAGAGAAATAAGAAGGATGCAGGGTTGGGGAGCTTCAGTAGAATTGGGCAAAAAACAGAAGCAACTGATCAGGGGCAAAACATGTTATGGGGTTATTTGAAACTGTAAGGAAACATTCTTACCAATAATCTTCCAGTTTTGAAACAGCTCGAGCATATTTTTGATTAACGAATGCTCTCTTTTAGATTTTAGAGCATGATGCTAGTTTTTATGCTACGGCTACAGTAAGAGACATTTAGATGCCTTTTTGATCTTATTCCATTTGCAATATCGTGTATTTCAGAATCTGTTCATTAAAGTACTGTTCACTTTGTGCATTGTTTGTATTACATTTATAGCAGGCTTCAAGGAGACCTTCATGCAGAGTGAGTAATGTTAGTCCATGTCAACAGAAGACTGCTGCAATTCATCACCAGAGATTCAATGGCGAAAAAACACTCATACAGGAGCTGATCATCATCAGAAATCACTGACAGTCACCAAGGACACCACTGGTTGTCCGGTGGAGTCAAGCAACATTCATAGCCTTCTTATATGTATGTATGGAGTCTGGACACCACTGGTTGTCCGGTGAGTCAAGCAACATTCATAGCCTTCTTATATGTATGTATGTATGGAGTCTGGACACCACTGGTTGTCCGAGTGAGTCAAGCAACATTCATAGCCTTCTTATATGTATGTATGCATGGAGTCTGGACACCACTGGTTGTCCGGTGAGTCAAGCAACATTCATAGCCTTCTTATATGTATGTATGTATGTATGGAGTCTGACACCACTGGTTGTCCATTGAGTCAAGCAACATTCATAGCCTTCTTATATGTATGTATGTTATTTTTGTTTTTCTTATGATTTTGGTGATTTTAAATTAGGTTCCAACGTCTTAAATAAATATCAGAATTTTCAACTTTTGTATTTGAGATACTGTTATTCAAAATATTGTGCATTTTGAAAGCAATTTGTACTTTTATAGCAGGCTTCAAGGCGACCTTTGCAGCAAGTAAGGCAGACTGACAAACATCAGAAATCTCTGTCAAGTACCAAGTGACGCTGTTGGTTGTCAGGTGAGTCAAACAACATTAATAGCTGGCTTAGATCTTAAATGCTGTTATCTCTTCTTATGATTTTGTCAAATTTTAATTAGGTTAATGATTTAAAGAAACATGCGATCCAGAACATGTCAATATGGTAATTTTTTAACTTTTCGATTTGAGATTATGTTATTCAAAATACTTTCAATTTTGAACATTCTTTCTATTACTTTTATAGCAGGCTTCAAGGCAACCATTGCAGCAAGTAATTAATATGGGTCTACGTCCACAGAAGAGTGCCACATTACATCACCAGAGATTTCCCGGGAAAGAAAATGCTCATCTGCGAATCACCCAACATCAGAAATCTCTAACAAACACTAAAGATGTCACTGGTTGTCAGGTGAGTCAAGCAACATTCATAGCTTGTTCAAATGTTTTTATTTTTTTCTTATAGTGTTTAAAATTTTTCAGTTAGGTTATAATGAGTAAAATATATATGACTCAAATCACTTCTTTCTTAGGATGGACTCTTGTGACTTTTTGGAATAAGTCCACATGAAATGATCCTAATGTATGACTTTGTGATAGCTCTCACTCTGAAATATGGTTCCATATTTGCTATTAAACATGCGGTCCGACTACTATTGTAAAACTGCTTTATTTTATTATTCATCTACCATTTTACGTTAGACATAATGATATCATGTCTGAACATCTGGATATCTTTTTAAACAATATTGACTAGTAGTTGTTCCTAAATGCTTCTAGGGAAAGCGATTATAAACATTATCTTTTGAACTTTACTGGAAATTGTTCTCAATAGTATTTGTTGGCTGTAGGTCCTAGGATCCTAGCAGATAAGCTTATACTAATGAGACTCTGTCCTCTAAGTTAGCTTTGTCTGAAAAATTTTATGTTCTCCTGTCCTCCATGTTGTGGAACATGTTGATTCCAATGTCTCGAACTGGTTTGTCATCATCTTATCAATAAGGTTGCATTTGCTCACATGGCATCCCTTTATGTTGTAGAAGATATATCCTTTAGACCAAAGAAATAGATACCACTTCTGCCAATAAGAATGATTCTGTTTGTTCTTCCAAAAAAGATGAGCAAGAGATGTACTTGCTTCACACTTGTAAGAGTGCTTTCTTGACTTGGATGCCAACATAGGAAGTTTTGAGTTTTGACGGTTACAATGACATTGTTTCTTGTCCATTCTGTTGCATGCATTTGTAAGTGTAGCGTATATGAAGCTAGCCATGCGCATACGACATAACAATTCATATGTACAAGGTCATATATAAAAATAATTTTTGTAAACAGAGAAATGTAATAATCAAATGGTCAAGAGGATATAACAAGGGTCCCAAGACAAAACAAGCTTAATTTGGCGAAGTTCACAACTAGGAGAATGGGTTTGCTTAAACAAGTAATCATGCAAAGGAGATTAGATAGAGGCATAGTTAGGCATGCTTTTTTATAGCAATGGCCCACACATTAAGAAACATTGTGCAACTTTAATAGATATTGAAGTCTGAAGACTAGAATGGTAAATTGATATAACTAAAACTCAAATACAGTAAAGTGACGAGTCAAACAATCAATCCAAGGTCATCGATATTCTAGAGTCAAGACTCAAAAAGTTAAAACTGAAAATTAAAAATGGACAATGGGCATTGAAGGAGCGTCGAAGGGGAGGAGAGGCAACAATTAACTGGTAAAGTCAGATAGCAATGCATGGTAAAGCTAAAGTAGGCAAGCTTGGTAAATCGAATGAGTGAGTTAGGGATTGCAAATTAGTTTAGTTGTTGATATTTGTTATGTATTTTTCTTTTGAGTTTTATTTATTTATTTTTTAAAATTTTGCTTTTCTCTAATTTTTTTAAATTTCAAGGGCTATTAGACAAAATTGAGGGGGACATGTCCCCACTCAAAAGGGGTGATTCCGGGCTCGGTGTTTTTGACTAAATGCTAGTTCTAGACCCTCATACTTGATAGAGTGCAATGGAAACATTGCAATCCCCTAATCCTCAAATCTCGAAAACTATTAAATCTACATAATTTTGAATGGGATATGAAATTCTATTTTTCTCCATATGAATTACGATGAGGTTGGAACCAATTTCAAATATCCCGAGTCATTTCATGGTAATGTTAAAAGTCAAGTAAAATGATGAAAATGAAAGATCAAAGGAGAATGCCACTTTTACTTTAAGAATTTAACATTACCATTAATTCCATAGCATTAGTAGGGCCCTAGGGTTGAATATTAAGCTTCCTCACCGTTAATTTTGCATAACATATTCTTTGCTAGGTCAATTACTTCAATGTTCCATAGTGCCCCCAATCTTCAATTACCATTACTTTTACTAGCAATCACAAAAGCCATTATCACATTGACAATAATTGAAGAAAGAACATAAATAACATTTTCAGTAGAAGACAAGCCAAGATAAGAGAACTCGAGGAATTGGCCTCAAGCCGAGGGAAAACCCCAAGATGGGGAAAATCCTTGATCAAATCTTATTATTATTCATATCAAATGTTCATCGGAGAGAGTACAATAATACAAAGTCAAGATGTATTGCCAATGAGAGGATCCAGTACAATCCTCAATCATAGATGTAATTACGGGAGCTAACAAGATGTAACCTCTTAATTTGATGACATACGTGAAGAAGCTTGGACAAATTAGGGTTGCTTTCGGTTTAACTAAGTTTGCTATAATTAGATCAACTCATCCAACCGACATACACAATTATAGAAATATATCTTTTGATTAGAAGGTTGAAGAACGCTGCTGTTGCTAGGTGCTCCAGTTGGGGCTTTTGACACCTTTGCTTCAACCCTTACACATTTGCTCAAGCTGCTTTTTTACAAGCTGAGACTCTTCTTCAACTAGTCAACCCTTTATCTATGTATAAGACATGGCTTATTTCAACCCTCAAACATGCTTTCATACCGATCTACCTTCATCAAAACAAGTCTTCATCCTACGAGCGCAGTAACAGCCCTCACGGTCTCTGTTTAGCAAGTCAATGCTTGCGGCTGCCGAGAAAGGTATCCAGGGAATGTGGCTCACTTAGAAAGAGGGATTCCATACCATCAGTTAGAAGGAACTTGGACTGTAACAAAGAAATATGCCTAGAACAATTTACAAGAAAACCCAGGACTTCCTCCTAAGAGGCTCAACCTCTTGCCTAAGGGATTCGATCCACCAAAACAACCTTGTCATGACAATAACAAGCCTTTCCTCCTTGATTAGAGGCCAAAGATGAAAAAAATCGCGATTTTATCGCGATTATTTGAAAAAATCGCGAGGATTTTTTTCACTAAAACGATTTTATCGGCGATACTTCGAAATTATCGTTAGCGCGATATTATCGCGATAATTACGAAAAAAATCGCGATTCGATTTGAAATTATCGTGGCGGCCTCCAGCAGCGCGTTTATAGTTCGATTTTTGGTCATTTTCACTTGGACAGGCGTGGGTTATGAGAGCTAAGGAGTGTAAGGAGGAGAGCCAGAGGAGGTAGATACGTGATCTACAAGCCCCAAGATTGGACAAAAGTGAAGAATTTCTTGCAAGCCAAGCGAACAAAAATCGAATTTGGACCAAGTGTCTCCGGCAAAACGTTTTTCCAGGTATGGGCATCAAATTTGACCCTTTTTTTTTTGTTTTTTTCTTGTTCTTCCATGGGTTTCTATTACCCATGTATTTTTCATCATTTGTGATTGCATTTGGTTGTGTTTTTTTTTTTTTTTTTAATTGAGAGGAGAGGGTTTATTTTGGTCAAAAATGCAAAAAATTGTTTGTTAAATTTTGTTTTTTATATTTCTTCTTGTGCTCTTAGTTTCTTCCCATTATTTTTGCTTGTGTTTCAACATGTATTTTTTCCCATTATTTTTGCATTGAGTTGATGGTTTTTTTTGTGAAAAAAATGAAAAATCAAAATGTTGTATGTAAAATTGTAATTTTTTTATTTTATTTTTTAACTTGCAATTTTTCTTGTGCCCTAGGTTCAAATTTCAACATTCAAAGTTCAAAGTTTCCAACATGCCAAGGAAATTAGATCCTTTATGGGAATTTGGTGAACCTGATCACAGGTTTGACCGATTAAACTTGACTTGCAAATTATGTGGTCAACACATGGCAGGGGGGATATACAAGTTGAAATACCACTTGGCACAAATTCCTGGGCATGAAGTAGGCCCTTGCAGAAACACCTATACAGAAATAGTCAAAAGAGCCATGAACTCATTGGGAGAAATAGAAACCACTAAACTCAGCAAATCAACTCTAAAAAGTCAAATATCAGGGTTTGGAGTTGACCGTGAGAGTGGTAGTGGCTCTTCAGCATCAGCCTCTTATACAGGCAGCCCCGTAGCTGCCTCCTCATTTTTGTTCCTAGAACCACTCCCGGGGCACAACCATCTATCTCCTCCCTTATTAAAAGAAAGGAGAAGGAAGAAGCTGATAAGTTGTTGGGCAAACTGTTTCTTTGGAGTGATATTCCTTTCAATGTTGCCAGGAACAATCCATTTTATCAGGCTACGATTGATGCTATCACTGTTGTTGGCCCAGGATACAAAGCCCCTACATATCATGACCTTAAAGGGCGCATTCTGCAAAATGAGAAAGCTGACTGCACCAAGAGATTGGAAGAGTTAAGGGCATCATGGGAAGTCACAGGATGCACTGTGATGTCAGATGGTTGGACTGATCAAAGGGGTAGGACCCTTATTAACTTCTTGGTCAGTTGTCCCAAGGGGACAATGTTTATGAAATCTGTTGATGCATTTGCACATGTCAAAGATGCAAGATTATTATGTGATTTATTAGATGTGTTCATTATGGAGGTTGGGCCCCAAAATGTTGTCCAAATCATAACGGACAATGCTGCAAACTATGTTTCAGCTGGCAAGATGCTTATGGAGAGGTATCCGAGCATATTTTGGACACCTTGTGCTGCACATTGCCTTGATTTGATGTTGGAGGACATCGGAAAGCTTGATTTTGTCGAAGATATTGTAGAATCATCAAAGAGAATCACAAAATTTATATATAACCATGGATCTGTGCTTCATTTGATGAGGACATTCACCAACAAGAAGGAGTTGGTGCGGCCTGCTATTACACGATTTGCCACTACTTTCATCTCTCTTCAATCCCTCTTGAATTCTAAGTGAGATTTGAAGAGAATGTTTCTTTCAGATGAGTGGCGTGCTTTGACTATCAGCCGCAAATCAGAGGGACAGGCCATCTGCAGGTTGGTGTCATATCAGGAAGATTTCTAGGCTGGAGTGGAAGAGGTGTGCAGCATTAGTGAACCTTTGGTAAAGGTTCTTAGATTGGTGGATGGAGAGAAGCCCACAATGGGCTACTTGTATGAAGCCATGGATAGGGCCAAAGAAGTTGTTCGCAGCTATTATGATGATAAGGGTTATGAGGGGTTTCAGAGACAACTTCTTTTATGGGAAGTGATTGATGATCGATGGAACAACACACTCCATCGTCCCATTCATGTTGCAGGGCTCTTCCTGAACCCCGCATTTGCTTATTCATGTGGTTTTCTATTTGATGCTGAGGTCATGGATGGCTTTTTCACTTGTGTTCAGAAGATGGTGCCAAATCCATCAGAACGTGCAGAGATATTCAAAGAGATGGAGGTATACAGAATGGCAGGTGGCACCTTGAGCTTCGACATGGCTGTCCAGGATAGGACTGCTAAAATGCCAGGTAAGATTTTCATTATTTTAAAAATTTTCTTATGTTTGTAACTTTATAAGTTTATCTTATTTGTTGTAACTTGTAACTTGTAGATGCATGGTGGAGGAACTACGATGGCAGATTACCAAAACTCCAAAAACTTGCCATTAGAATACTCAGCCAAACATGTAGCGCTTCAGGATGCGAGCGCAACTGGAGTGTATTTGAAAAAATACACACCAAAAAGCGCAACAAGTAAAAAACTTAACATATTCCAAGTTTTTCCAACTGATTTTTTGAATTCATTAAATATTTTTTTTTAAATATTTAATTTATTAATTTATGACCCTTGTACAGGTTGGAGGCCCAGCGGCTCAATGACATGGTTTACGTCTACTACAATCTTAGATTGTGGGTGAGACAACTTGAGAGGACACCTGATATGGAGGCCATCTCTTTAGATGCGATTGACACCACTGCTGAATGGAGGGTTGAGGCTGAGAGGCCTGTCATGGAGTCAGCCCCTGATTGGATAGAGGAGGAGGTAGTGGAGGGGGAGGACGAGGAGGAGCAGCAGGAGGAGGAGGTGACACCACCTACCACTACTACCGGTAGAGGACGTGGTCGACCTCCTTTAGCTCCTAGTGGTTCAGGTTCCCGTTCCGGTTCTGGTGCTTCATTTTTTTCTTCTAGAGCACGACAGAGCCCATTGCCAGTCCCGCCAGCTTCTTCATCTAGAGAGAAAGGCAAAGCTGTTGTATTTTCTCGCAAGAGGGGCAGAGGAAATCAATAGTATAGGACCATAGGTTATATGGTGCATTGACATTCCTTTGTATATGACTGTTGACATTATGACTCATGATATGAGATACATTATTATATTTTTTGTTGATATTTTGAGGCTGAGTTGACTATTGAGACTCAAGACTTAGTATTCAGGACAGGATTCAGTTTTATGTGTGATGTAGCACTAGACATGATATTACACATTTATATATTAGTTTTTTTTTTCATATTTATGTGTCAATGCATTTATTTTATGCTGTAGATGCTTTAGATATTAAAAAAATTGAAAAAAAAGAGAATATTTTTGTATGTGCCGATTTTTTCTCGATTTTTACGATTTTTTCCGATTTTTTCCCCTCGGCGATTTTATCCCGATTGTAAATTTGTAATTTTTCTGTAAGGGTTTAATCGTTTCTTGGTGTGTGTCTTCAGATCTGGCTGGTTTCTTGCAGATTCAGGGTTCAAATCGAATTTTTTTTTAAGATCTGAGGTAGATCTACCCTCCAAAGGCCAGATTTGGCCTCAAATTACTACTGTGGATAAAGTCAGAGTGCTATTTGATTTAGGGAAGATCAAAATCTGGGTTTGACAGAAAAAAATTTCAAATCTGCTGGACAAATTGAGGTGTGTTGGGTTTGTTGAGATCATTTTCTGCATAAACGATGTCCTTATTTCCACTGCTCAGCCTCTATTTCCCTCACACCATCTTTCCTCCTCCTTATACGTTGACCCTTCGACGCTTTCATTCCTCTACGTTCTCATTTTTCACGCCACTGTTTTCCTTTCCACCGCTCTTCTTTCCACTCGAGCCCACCGTCCCTTTCATCAAGCCTTCTGCAAATCGTCCTTTGCTCCAAACTCCACTGCGTCCTATGCTGTCTCTGCCATTCGATCCAACTCCTCACGAAACCTCTCCTCCACATCGAAGTCCCTCATCGTCCGCTGCTCCTTTGTCTTCATCGCGTCCATATCCTCTGCGTCGTCGACCATTTGCTTAGCATGCAGCCTCGTCCTGCACGTCAACCCAGCCGCCTGCATTTCTTTTGACTCCGCCATTGCTTCCCTTCTTGAAACGTCGAGCTCTTGACTCCTGGTTTCTCCGCGTCCAAGTCTGCCGTCCATACTCGCTCAATCGACCTACAGAACGACAAAGCAATAAGCGCACACATAAATTCGAAATCCACTATATGCTTTTGCCCTTTTAATTGGATTCGATTTTTCTTTTTAGTGTTAGGTGTTAATTTAATTCAGATTTTTGTTATTTAGTTTTCTTTTAGATTTGTCGTTTCATTAACATTAGCTTTAGATTTTAGTTTTGTTTCGTTTAGATTTATAATTTAGATAGGTTTGGTTTGCCGTTTAGTTTAAGTGTTTTTGATTATTGTTATTTAGCCTTAGTATAGGTGTATAATTTTAATTCGATTTTAGTCGTTTTTTTTTTTTTTTTTCTCTTTTGTAACTTAGTTTAAATTTAGTTTGACTTTTGTTAGATGAGACCTTTTTTTTCTTTTAGAATTAGACTTTAACTTTGTATTTAGTAGATTTTAGACTTCAAATTTTTGTTTTAGTTTGACTCTTAGTTTTAAATTTTTGGGTTTAGTTTTAGTTTAGAGTGCTAATTTGGATATAAAAAATTTCGAAAATATAAAAAATTATAAAATATAAAATTCAAAAAATTATTTTAAATTTTTGTTTTAGAGTTTGTTTAGTTTTAAGTTTCATTTTTTAAGTTTTGATTTCATGAAAAATAAAACAAAAAATATTAAAAAACTATAAAAATTCTCAAAAATTTCTCTTTTATGGTCAAATAAGCTTTGAAATTTTATCTTAAGAGTGACTATATAAAATCTTTGATTTGTCTGGATCAAAATTAATTGAAACATTTTAAATCCTGGCATTTTCATCGTATTGTTTCATGGTTGTAGTGTCTTTCATTGAATATCATTGTGATCAATCGTGTTTTAATAAGCAGCAACTAATCGTCACTTACTTGTTTATAATTGCATAACGAGATTTTGTTTGACTCCATAAGGCACTGGTCTTAAACGTGAAATCTAATTTAGATCTGTAGAATCTCGTTCATTTCTATCAAGTATTTGATGTTTTAGCTGTGTCTCCTGGATTTATCATCCTCATTTGTAATAGGGTCTACCTCCCTTAGCTTGCAAGGAGATAGTTTAAATAGAGAGATTGGGGATAAGGGTGACAACCCTCAATCTGAGCCGTTGTCGCGGTGCCTTGACAATCTGTGCGACAACACAGTGACAGGGCAACAGTACAGGAAGCAGCAGCGTAGAGATGAGGGGCAGCAACCAGGACATCATCAGCGCAGCAAATGATGTAGAGTAAGAGCAGTACAGTGGTATCTTGCTTAAACACTTTCCTCACTAAGAGGGAGTGTTTATTTCTATAGCATCGGAAAGTGTTCTAAGTCTCATTTTTGGTAGAAAGGCTTAGACATCAGTTATCCAGAGAACCCAGAAATCGTTTGTGGAAACTCCACTGGATATGACTTTATTAAAATAATTAATTGTTTTAATGCAGACCCTAAGTATAAACTTAGGGAAATTAAATAATTAAAGGGTATTAATAGAGCAGAGTGTGAATCTTCTAGAAGACGAAGATCAAGTCATCTTTTCCTATTCTTATGCTCTTAACGATAGTGAAGATCTGCAAATGTGTTTATTTCAGAATTTACTGAAGCATCTGTAAATAACTTATAAGTAGGAGAAATAAACCAAATATTGCAGAAATATTTTCCTCCTGAAAATTTCACAGGTAACAAGGACCAAACCATCCATGCCATTTGCAAACATGACTTGCAAGTCGACAACTAAGAGAAATCCAACCAATCATATGCCAATAATGGAGATAATTGCCAGGGATGAAGAAACCCACCAATAAGGATAATGAGCTCTAAGGTACAAGCATGTTCATTAGTGTGAAATATGAGCTAAATTTGAACAGCAATGAAGCTTATTTGATTAGCATGCTCAGTCTTGCCTAATGCCCTTGGTTCTGTACAACTTTGGTATGAACACCTTAACCCACTTCTCAACATAAATTTCCTTTCTCACTAGAATATCATAGGTTACCAATACATTTCCATGCACATATTGAGAAGCTTGTTAAGTTTATTAGTTAACTTCTTGTATTCGATAAAATAAGTGTATACACAAGGCAACCCAATTCTCTTGTGTGCACAACATGGACATGTCAAGATAACTCCCCTTAAAGCTCCATATATTCTATTGATGTTCAGTTCATATTCAAAGGTACTCTGTTTTAACTTCCATACCTACCATTTTGAAAGTTTTACATGCAATCATTAAATTGTTGGAACTCACGATTGCCGTTAGACCAAAACCCGCAGGCGTTAGTCTCTGCTACAATCGCCAAAGTTAGGATCCACGAGAGGCGGTTAGTCCATGTCACGAAACACACGGGGAGCGTTGAACACAATGTCCAACATAAATGAAGGACTAAACTCTCTATATTTAATGGATGTTTATGTTGATTTTTGGTAGCATCGGATGTGCTCCAAGTCTCAAACCTTGTGGAGAGGCTTAGACACATGCATTACAAATAACCCAGAAAACAAAAATTGATATCAATACACCATTGGAGCCATAAAATATTGTTGAGCCATTTTATTAATATCTGTAAAATGTGTACAATGGAGGTGCTAGAATGAAGGCACCTAGGCTTGCTCAAGGCAAGCTGAAGATAGCCTCAGAACAAACCTAAAATCTCCCCTAGAAATGTACACTGCGTGGCTATAGCTCTGTGTTTATCTTCCCAGTCACTCGCCAGAAACACTGCTGCTACTCCGGCTCTGCGTTGCAACTCCTGCTCTACGCAGCTACTCTTGCTCCACGCTGCTACTCCTGCGTTGCGCTATTCAATGGCCAGAAATGTTGTTACTGCCCCAAATGAAATGTTGCTGGGACCTGCTACACTGCTAAGAAAATTTTGGGATTTTAACCACGGAATCTACCCAAGAAACCCGCAAAGGAATTGGCCAAATATTGACTTCGGAATATTAGCCCAATTTTCCCCTAACTCCTCTAGCTCCTGACTGAGTTGGGATCTTTGTTTGGATTCTTATTTCTACCCAGAAAATTCTGCCAAATTAATTTTGCCCTCTCCTCATTAAATCCTGAAAGGGTTTGTCCTAGTTTTGACCTCGGAAATTGGTTGTCTTGGGCTTGGCTCACCCAAAAGCTAGGCAATTTGGCCCTCCTAGAAATTTTGTTGCTCGAGGACACCAAAACGCCTGAAAAAACCCTGTGAAGAAATTCTAAGCCTCCCCACCAAGTGTCCTCCCAAAATCTCCACTCACTCCCCTAGCCACTGGAGTGATCCCTTCACTAATTGCACAGCCTTTGCGTTGTTCTAGATGCCACTGCGTTGTTGAAGAGCTAACTGTGTTGTGGATGAAGTCCTTGCTGCTGAAATCCTTCTCCAAAATGATAAGACTCCTCTCTTGAGTAGGCACTCGAAGTCCCCCAAGGCAGAGGTTGAGATCTTCACCTGAAAATCTCGTGTGCTAAACAGCACTGTAGACTTGGCACCTGGAACAAGCGTGCTCTCTGTCATAGACAAATTCGAAATGGATGATTGAATGAATGCCCAAAATAAGAAACTTGCTTCCTTTTAACTAAGCCTGCCCAACGTTCCCTTGGGCCCCACCTCAAAACTGCGCTGCCTCTAGTTTGTACCAATGAGTTGCGCTGCCACATGTAGGACGCAGTCCCTCATTGGGCCCACATCCTCCACTACAGCGACAATATTTGCCTTGGCCTAATGTTTTGATCTCTATAGTTTCCTAAGTATAATTGCGGGCCCTCAAACCCACATCCTCATAGTCAAAATGTAATAGCTAGCAAAATATAAAAAGTAATATTCTAATTAGTGGAACTGCTAATTAGGAATATATTACATAATGAGTATTAATGTAAAATATGGGTGAAACTTCTAGAAAAAGCAGATGAAGTCTAATATAATCTTAGTCGTTGATTGGAGATCTGATCTCGGTTGTTGAAGTGTCAACAACAAGCCTATAAAGGAAAGCTTTAGGGAAGTGTGTTGATTTTTGGTAGCATCATAAGTGCTCTAAGCCCCAAATTTTGTGGAGAGGCTTAGACACTAGTATTCCAAAAAACCCAGAATCGTTTGTGAAAATTCCACTCGAATCATGTTTTATTATAAAAATTAATTATTTTAATGGGGACCCTAAGTCTAACTTAGGGAAATTAAATAATTAAAAGGTATTAATAAAACAAAGTGAGATTGATCTAGGAAGCAAAGATCAAGTCATGTTATAATCTTAGTCGTTGATTAGAGATCTAATCTTGGTTGTTAATTTCTCAAGGAGAAGACTATAAAGGAAGGCTTGAGGGTCATTTGGAAAGACACGCCAAATGAATCTAGAGATCGAATTCTTCTGACGGAGCAGTGCTTGGACGAAGATCAGATCTAAGTGATTCAGTGTAGTGAGGTGCAGAGACAGTTATTGGTCGGAGGATCTTCTCTGAGACCAAGAGTACATAGCAGAGAGGCAACAGAACCAGTAGAGGAAGTGGCGCAACCACCAGGAGGTGTGACGTAGTCCCCAGAAGGTTTTCCAAGAGACAGTTTGAGATTTGGTTGGAGATCAGGGTTTCTGAGCCTCGAGGGTTGAAAGTTGATTTTCCGAGAGGCAGATCGATTCAGAGAGGAGGTGACGCAATCCACAACCATCCCCATGTGGGTCTACACATATACTGCATAGAGGCAGTGTAAAGGGAGCTTGGGTTTCGCCAGTTCAGATCTGGATCAGCCAGGCCTTGCAGTGTGAGGTAAAACTCGCTATATTTTTGTTTGTTGTGATTTCTCTGTACTGGATAATGAGCAAGGCATCCAGAGATTGTATTCAGAAACTGCTGCTTAAAAATACAAACCCTCAGATCTGTTGCACCTGTTTTCCTGATTGGGTTTTCCCGGGGACTTAGTACAAAATAAAGGTGTCCTATGTGTGATTGATTTCTTGCTCAATTTTCTTGTTTCAGAATCATATTTAATTAAGTGTAGGCTACTTCAGTGGTTCACTTCAATAATTCTTGATGCATTCTGAATTAATTCTATAAATGTAATTTATATAATAGGTGAAGTAAACTCAGATAGTTGCAGTAGGATTCCTAATATTGTCAGATCTAGGAATTTTCACATGGGTATCAAAGCATTTGATGTGAAATGGGAAAATCGGATCTAGCACTAAAGTGAAGGTCGAATTGTTGTAGCAGCAGCAGATCCAATCCCCAGAGGGATTGCGCAATTCTAGCCAGAAGGCCTGAAGTTTCGACATTGTCTCTCTGAGGGAGTCGACAAAGAGGTAGGACTTCCAGTTCGATATTTTTCCGAGGTAGAGAGAGCAACGCAGAGCCAAAGGGATGCATAATTTCTACATGTCCTTGTTGGGCAGAGGAGCATCAGGAGAAAAAAAGAAGAAGCACATAGCAGGAAATTCTTCCTCAGTGAGTTCCTAGCCGAGGAATTCAACATTTTTCCAATATCTGAACAGTAGATCTACGAGTTCCACAAGGAGTGCGTAAACCTGCCTAGTGTTGTTCAGAGGGGGAAGAAGACAGAGTAGTTCGACAATTTTGCGACTAAGATGGCATCTCATGGTCTTAGAGATCAGGACCAGTTGAAGGGTTCCTCCAACTACGTAATCTGGAAGGAAAGGATCCAATTCCTTCTGGATGAATATGATCTCAAGACATTCATGGTGAATGTGGTTGTTGTACCTACAGATCCTGATCAATTTAAGAAGTACAAGTCCGAGAATAATCCTTGATGGTATCAAGGATCGCATGGTCTCTCATGTAGCTGGCAAGAACACTGCTAGGGAGATGTGGGAGGTCTTGCCCTTGCTATACGAAAGAACTTCTGAGCAGCAGAAGATGTACTTGGAGCAAAAGCTCTGTATGATCCAGATGCAAAAGGGGGAGCGCATTTCTCCATTCCTTACGAGAGTTCAGGAGATTCGAGACCAGTTGGCAGCTGTGGGATCCCATCTTGGGAAACTATGGTGAGGCGCTAGCCCTTAATGCAGTCATAGAGGAGTGGCAAGTTTTTGTCCAATGCATTTTGGGTAGGGCTATGCTTTCTAGTTTGCAGCAGATGTGGTTAGCGCTTCAGGAGGAAGAGTTGAGGAGAGATCTAGTCAAGTGCAAGCTTGACGGTAGCAGCAGGAGCGGATCTAAGAATCCGGGGGTGGAGGGGAATGCAACCCTCGCATCCAAAGGGCAGCAAGGGAAATGGAGACAAAAGACAGATGTCTCGGAGGTGAAATGCTTCGGATATGGTGAGATGGGCCACTTTGCATCACAGTTTCCTTTGAAGAAAAAGGACAAGGATGAGAAGCACGATCCAAAAGTTGCAGCCGCAAAGATTGCGCAGGATGAGTTCGCATTGAGTGCCCATGCTTCTCCAGGTGAGACGCGAGGTGATATTGAACTATAGTTCACTCCGAACTTCAGTTGGGCAAGATCCTTGAGGAGCCCACCTTATGGATCATTACCTTGCAACAAGAGCCCATATCAGTAGTATCGGGATGTAGGAGACTTCAGTGGGCGCTGAGGAGTGATGGAGCACAGCTGTAGTAGGTAGATGCGTGTACTTCTGGAGCATCACAGAGTAGAGCAACAGTAGCAAAGCAAAGAACAGTCACAGCTGCAAAATAGTTTGGAGGGCGCAGAAAGCAAAAGAAAGCAAACAAGAATAATGCATCAAAAAGGGGACAACGTAGTGCGATCGCAATAAGTCTTCAAGCACTGAGGTGCATCCACCGAACACTTTGTTCAATCTTTGGTGATTTCATTGCTTCTCTCAGCTGCTTCTCTCAGCCGCCGAGTTGTAGTGCAAATGTTGTGTTAGCAGCATAGCATATGCATCATGTATCACTTGAGTGGCAGTGTCATGGGAAGTAGTACAGTTGCAGCAGAAGCGTAGTGGTTGGTGGACAGCATCATCAGCGCAAAGGATGCTTCAGGGTCAAAGTATTATGTAGCAAGCATATTGTCATAGCACTTTCCTCGCTAAGAGGGAGTGTTGATTTTTGGTGGCATCGGAAGTGCTCTAAGCCCCAAATTTTGTGGAGAGGCTTAGACACTGGTATTCCAAAGAACCCAAAAATTGTTTGTGAAAATTCCACTCAGATCATGTTTTATTGTAAAAATTAATTATTTTAGTGGGGACCCTAAGTCTAACTTTGGGAAATTAAATAATTAAAAGGTATTAATAAAACAGGGTGAGAATGATCTAGAAAACGAAGATCGAGTCATGTTATAATCTTAGTCATTGATTAGAGATCTAATCTCGGTCGTTGATTTCTCAATGAGAAGACTATAAAGGAAGGCTTGAGGGTCATTTGGAAAGACACACTGAGTGAATCTAGAGATCGAATTCTTTTGACAGAGCAGTACTCGGACGAAGATCAAATCTAAGTGATTCAGTGTAGTGAGGGGCAGAGGCAGTTATTGGTCGGAGGATCTTCTCGGGGGCCAAGAGTACATAGCAGAGAGGCATCAGATTCAGCAGATAAAGCAACACAGCCACCAGAAGGTGTGATGCAGTTCCTAGAAGGGGTGACGTAGGCTCGCGCAGGGACTGGGCAGTTTTTCCAAGAGACAGTTTGAGATGTTGCTGGAGATCAGGGTTTCTAAGCCTTGAAGGCTAAAACTTGATTTTCCGAGAGGAAAATTGATTTAGAGATGAGGTGACGCAATCCACAACCATCCCCACACAGGCCTATGCATATACTGTGCATAGGAAACGCAGAGGGAGCTAGGGTTTCACCAGCTCAGATCCAGATCAGCCAGGACTTGCAATGTGAGGTAAAACTCACTATATGTTTGTCTGTCGTGATTTCTCTGTATTGGATAGCTAACAGGGCATCCAGAGATGGTATTCAAAAACTACTGCTTAATAATACAAACCCTCAGATCTGCTGCACCAGTTTTCCCACATTTGGTTCTTCCGGGGACTTAAGCCAAAATAAAGGTGTCCTATGTGTGATTGATTTCTTGCTCAGTTTCCTTGTTTCAGAATCATATTTAATTAAATGTAGGTTGCTTCAGTAGTTTACTTCAATGATTCATGATGCATTCTGAATTAATTCTATAAATGTAATTTACATAATAGGAGAAGTAAGCTCAGATGATTGCAGTAGGATTCCTAAGATTGTCAGATCTAGGAATTTTCACACAGTGCTCAAGACGAAAACCAGATCTACGTGATTCTCATTGCATTGAGGGGTAGACACAGTGTCTGGAGAGAAATATTTCTCAACCAGAGAATCATCAACAGAGAAGGTAGAGAGAGATCCAGTAGCTACTGCGCAGAGCTAGAGAGGCTGACGCATAGACACGTAGGTCTACAGTGTGGGCCAGAGGAAATCTGAGGGTTTGCTGAAAGATAGATTTCAGAATTAGGAAGTCGAGGTGTGAGATCGGAATTTTTTTGGAGCAGATCGATTCACCAGCTGAGTGACGCAGTGCCCAGAAGGGTTGACGTTGGGATTGCGCAAAGGCAGCGTAGAGCCTTCCAGAGGAGCCTCATTCAGTGGCAGGATCAACCGAGATTTCCATCTTTCTGTCAGTCATATTCTCTGTAACTGAATTGTCTAAAGTGACATTCAGTGATGTATTTAGATATTACTTCTGCTTAATAATAGAACCCTCAAATCTGCTGCACTAGTTTCCCGCATTGGGTTTTTCCGGGGACGGTTGTCATAAAATAACGGTGTCTTGTGTGTGTGTTATTTCTCTTGCTTAATTTACTGTTTTCACATGTAATTTAATTAAGTGAAGGTTTCTTCAGTAACTGCTTTGATATTTTCAAAGGTAATCTGCAAAGATCTTGTTAAATCTACTTTACAACTAGGAGAAGTAGTTTAGCTTGTCACAATAGGGATTCCAGATCAAGATTTTGGAATTTTCACATGGTATCAGAGCGTTGATTGTGAAACAGGAAGAGCAGATCCATCACTGATTCGGAGGCTGAAGATCTTCAGAAAGCAACAATTCAAATCTCCAGACACTAGAGGGGTTGCTGAAATTCCGTTGCTCTCCACACTCCTGGCACCCACACCGAATTGAATTGCACAATCACTGCGTAGTCTACTCTACCTCTACGCAATCCTGAAGGGGATACACTCTTCATGTTGTTGCTACTGTGTAATTCCATCACCAAAATGCAGAACTCCTCTCCTGATCGGGCACTCGAAGTGCCTCGAGGTAAAGTTGAGATCTCCGCTTGGAGATATCGTGTGCTAAACAACACTGCAAGTCACACATAACACTCTTGCTTAATTTCTCACTTGTCATTTAGTTTCCTTATAGATGCAGCCATAATTCATAAAAAAACACAAAAGAGCTAAGTTGTAAATAAATTTCCAAGCACAGTAAGAACACTTATCAAAAATTGCAAGCTGCCTAATAAACTATCTGAGGGTGAGCATTCCCCCCTAAGTGTTTCCCATTACCAGTTCTCTCTATAATCGGCCACATCCTAGCTAGATCATGATACCACTAGGGCGCACTTAGTTGACAATAAGTTTTTGGAAAAATGGGGTAGACTCTCTTGAATTATTAGTGGCCCCTTCTACTAGCTCAACATAACACATGAGAGAGCTCCATATTCCCTAAGGAAACTCTTCCTTGAATGCTTCCAATGCACTAGTAAGGCCTCAAATCACTGTCTCGAGTTCTAGAAGAGCCAATGATTCATAAATTGTTGTGGACATTCCATTACACAATGCGTCACAACAAAGCTAAAAAAATATAGTTAAATCTATATTATAAAGGTTAATTTTCTTAGATTTTAGATTTATTAATTATTGTTTTCGACTTATGCGTGCAATAGATAAATTTCAAAAAATAGAAAATAATAAAATACAATTTAAGAGTGGAGATTTTCACAATTATTCATATTCTCTGAATCTTTCGGATGCACTGTGTAGATGTTTTCCCTGATGATGGGTGGAGTGTCCATCTGAAATGTCAGACATGGAAAATATCTACACATTTCATCTAAAAAATTTAGACAATAATAAAATACAATCACACACCAACCACAATGAACACGATATATGCACTGGGAAACTCTTACTCGAAAAAACCTAGTTGGACGGTGAGGATGTTATGCTTTCTCTTTATTTGGAATAGAAATAATACTAGTACAAAATAAGAAGGCGCTCTTTTTGGAGTTCCTTGATACTTGTGACTTGATAGGCTACTACAAAACACTAAATCCCCTCTATTCTGCTCTCTCAATCCTACTCACAAGTTGTTCTACTCTACTATGGAACAAGATACAATAAAAATGAATGGAACCCCTTTTCCTTCTAGTGGTTCAATTATAGCATAGCCTCGATAACCCACTAAGGGCCAGGTCTGTCTCCTTCAAATCTCAACTAGAGTTACAACATCGACCCTTTTAGAGTCTTCTTCATAGTCCCAACATGGTTATGCCCTTTGGAAAGAGTAATGGGGTTGATGTGGCATCCTCTTGAACCATGGTAGTCAATCATGATAGGTCAACTTGCAGGAGGCATAAATTTTGCATCTGAACTGTAATTGGCACAACACATGAACCATTAGGAAAGGTCTTTGAGTGTAGAATATCGTTACATGATCTGATGCTTAAGTGAGAAAGTTTTATACCCCAAAAATGTCATGTAAGGCCTCAAAATGGCCCTGGAAGGTTTCAGAATCTAATTGTCCAAACTGGTCTCGTTGATAAAATTGCTCCTGAAAGTTTATTCCTCCCATTTTTCCTCTCTGAAAGCATCGAGATAAATGGAAAACAATATAATGGTCCAATGCAGATCAATTAGAGACTTCCCATGCAAATTACTAGCCCAAACTTGTTAGTATTTTCTCATTTCTTCAACTTAGTGACTACTTGGACTGCCTCCCTTCTCTTTGTCTACCATCCATCTATATGTAAAATTTCCCTCCTTCCTCCATCCATGCAAGTCACGCTTCAACTCATGGGCATGATTTCTAATGGAGAAGCTTCTAGAGGGTGATGGGACTAGGTCCACTCCTCTCATTATTGCGAAGGTGGTCCTTTCACCTATTGCACCACAAAATGATTGGCTTAAGTCAATGATAAAAAATGAAAGACTTAAGTCAATGATAAAAAATGAAGGATAATCTTCCAAATCTAATTTGGAAAACAAAATAATACAAATGGTGGCTAAGGATTATTATGTAAGTTAAACCCCTTTATTAGCCTGCTCACTATTCCCCACTCATGGTATCACGGTCCTTGTAGCCACTCATGCCTTTGTCAACTACTAACATTTTTATTAATTGAAATGATATTTATTTATTTATTTTATTTATCAAGTTCAATTTGGCATGTTAATGAAATATCCAAACATCACTAAACATAATCAATTACATTTAATTATGAGGAGTAGCGATTAGATACATTATAGTACCCTTTCCATCAATGTTAGCCAAACTAGTGTGCATTGAATGAACACAATATGTGCATGTAATTAAGATATTTTTATTATATTATTAGATACATTATAGTACCCTTTCCATCAATGTTAGCCAAACTAGTGTGCATTGAATGAACACAATATGTGCATGTAATTAAGATATTTTTATTATATTATGAACCAAAATAAGACATTAGACTTCAAACCAATGATACTTCGTGCCCCATTGATCATTACCAATAATGCAACCATGAGAACTTTTCATTATGCTTCATCATGCATAATGAACCATAATAATAAAAACATAATTAAATTATTGCAATTTTTTTTTTAATGGTTTGGTTTATCTCATTTATTTTATATATTTTCTATTATTATTTGTTTCACTACACTACACCAATAATCTGGTACGATGTGAGAGCATTTCTAGAAAGTCGATTACATTTTTATTTGTGTTATCTAAGCATGATGGGTAATATTGACATTTAATATATTTTTTTCTTAAATTTTCATGTAAACGTTTGATTATTAATGAAAACACATATAACATTCATTAAGAGATTGCTTAACACTTATGCTAATAAGATAGATTTTTTATTAACTTAAAAACTACAAATAGCATGCAATGCACATGTCACATGAACTCAATGATGCATGTGCCACCTAAAGCTTGCCCAATAACAATGTCTGACTCAATGGACACAACGTATTTACAACTCATGGTCCACTCATTAAGCTGTTCTGGATCATTTACAACTTCATTGATTTGAACACAAAATGATTAAACCTCACACTATCATTTCATTACTTCAGAGTTTACACCTTTATAATTATAGTAAAATTAATTAATGATCAAATTTCACTTAATCCAACACATTGGACTCAAACTTCATTTGAGCTATCAATTTTGTGTATAGGGTGATTACTCTTAACCACTTTGAGTTGTTGCAACTTGTTTTCTACTCAACTTTGGCAATGCCATCTTGCAGATTCACTTGTGCCATGTCAATATTGTGTTGTTAATGTATTAGTCCTTTTTGTTTGCATGATTCACTTCGGTGAGCTTTATTATTCATTGCTTCTGCATAATTGCATTATCCTCCCAAGGGTTTTTCATTATTTCCAAGATAGTTTTCACATTTAGGTTGTGCGTTTTTAGACAATGAATAACTAGATGTCTAGTTTCATGATATTGTCCTTGTTTAAAGGTTGTTTTGTCATAATCCAAAAGATGATTCTATTTCAAGTCCTTGTAATACAAGATCACTTTGTATGATATTTTTTCTACTAGCTCAACATAGCACATGAGCGAGCTCCATAGTCCCTCGGTGAACTCCTCCTCTTCGATGCTTCCAATCAACTAGTATGGCCTCAAACTACTATCTCAGGTTCTAGAAGAGCCATATTCCATTGGATAATGTGTCACAACAAAGCTGAAAAAATAGACTTAAATCTATATTATAAAGTTTAGTTTCCTTAGATTTTAGATTTATTAATTATTGTTTTCAACTTATGCATACAATAGATAAAATTCAAGAAATATAAAATAATAAAATACAATTTGAGAGTGGATATTTTCACAATTATTCATTTTCTCTGAATCTTTCAGATGAACTGTGTATATGTTTTCCTTGATGATGGGTGGAGTGTCCACTTGAAATGTCAAACAGGGAAAACATCTACTCATTTCATCCGAAAGATTCAGACAATAATAAAATACAATCACACACCAACCACAATGAACACAATATATGCTCTAGGAAACTCTTGTTGGAGAAAACCTGGTTGGAAGGTGAGGATGCTTTCTTTTTATTTGGAATAGAAATGATACAAGTACAAAATAAGAAGGAACTCTTTGTGGAGTTCCTTGATACTTGTGACTTGATAAGCTACTACAAAACACTAAATTCCCTTTGTTATGCTCTCTCAATTCCACTCACAAGTTGTTCTACTCTACTATGGAACAAGATACAATAAAAATGAATGGAAGCCCTTTTCCTTCTAGTAGTTCAATTATGGAATAACCTCGATAACCCACTAGGGGTCAGGTCCGACTCCTTCAAATATCAACTAGAGTTACAACATCGACCCTCTTAGAGTTTTCTTCATAGTCCCCACCTGGTTATCCCCTTTGACAAGAGCAATAAGGTTGACGTGGCATCCTCTTTAACCATGGTAGTAAATCATGATAGGTTGTAATATCCAAAATGGGGATTAAAAATAATATAAGTGCAAATAGACAAGTAAGTACAAAAAAAATGAAAACACCATTAAAACACACAAACTGGAGCCAAAATCACTGCTAATACATTTTATTAATATATTGCGAAAGAGTACAATTGAGGTGCTGGAAAGTTTGCACGTGGGTCTGCTCAAAGCAGGCTTGAAGAATAACTCAAACCCAAGCAAAAACTCTTGTTGAAAGTGCCTCTGTGTGGCTCAGTCTTTGTGTTTCCTAGCCCTGAAATGTTGTTGCTAGCTGACTTCAGACTGCTGGTTGGGACGCTTCCTCTGCCTAGAAAATTTCGGGCTTTTAACCCCGGATTGTACTCACCAAACCTACAAAAAACCGTGAAGGAATTGGCCAGATGTTGACCGCGGAATTTCGGCCCAAATTCCTTTAGCTCCTCTAGTTTCTGAATGCGTTAGGATCTCTCCTTTACCAATCACGTGCTACCTTCATCTAGCCAATCCCATGTTGTCCTTTTTGCGCCTCTTCTACGCAGCCACTTATGGCCAATTCGACCCCACCACTAGAGCCACAATTTTCCCTTAGGGACTTTAGGAAAAGACTTTATTTGGCCTAATTATTAGTTGTGGGTCCCCTACCTGTGAAAATTTCTGAATATTACTTATGTAGAAACCCTACTGTTAAATCACGATTTACTTCTCCTACTTATACATGTTATTAATATGAAATGTTCAGTATTAACATTGAAGTAAGCACATTGACAACCTACACAGATACATATCTAAAATGAATACATGAACATAGACAAAGTGACACACAATATTTTCTAGACAACTGTCCCCGGAAAACCCCAATGCGGGAAAACTAGTCTTCTGGCTGCTGAAGGGTTTTTATTATTAAGTAGATTCTAAGTACAGCGAATCTAGGCACCTTACCAGTTAACCCGACAAAGAAATACAAAATCTGCAGCAATACCTCTATTTTGGAGTCGGAAACTGGACTGATTCACACCCTCAAATGAGATTTACAGAACTCAACCCATTTTAGTGTTCAAAAACCCCTGCATTGCTTTGAAGCCCTCTACGTCAGCTCTGTTAACCTGCGTGTGCCTCTGCGCCTCTCAAGAGAGGCCTGCGTAACCCCAGATTGGGTTACGTTGTCACTGCGCTGCCATAGCTGCGCATGCGTAAGCCCTGATGGCCTCCTGCTGCCTCTATGCTGCCCTTTCTGGGCTTGGGTAGCACCTGCATAACACTGAAGCCCTCTGTGTTGCGCAGTTGCTGGGTAGTTGTTGCTCCCTCTGCGCTGCTTTGACTGTTGCTTATCTGCCTCTTGCTGACTCTTGGCCTGGGATCAAATCATTCCTCTCGCCAATACTACCCCTCGCTGCAGCTGAAATACTTCTAGAAATTCTTAGTAAACCACGCCCTAGAATTCCAGCTTAGTCTCAGTGCTCTGCCACTGTGTGTGTTCTCCAACTGACCTCAAGCCTTTCCTTTATACTTTTCTCGTTGGGAAACCAACGGTCGTGATCTAGTCTTGAATCAACGGCTAAGATTAAAAGAAAGCTTGATCCGTGTGACTTAAGTCATTTCCATCACATGTTTAAATTAATTACCTTTAATCTTTTAATTTTGCTAAGTTAGACTTAGGGTCCTTAATTGAAAAGATTAAAAAATTAATTTTCTCTTAAACAAGATGGAATTTCTCAAATCCCTTTCTGGGTCTTAGAGATATAATGTACTCTAGTCCATCCACAAAGTTTGAGAGCTAGAGCACATCTAATGCTACCCCAACACTCAAAAATCTCAACACTCCCTCTTAGCGAGGAATGTGCTCTAGCACAACACTACTTTACCCCGAAGTTCTGCAGTGATCTTTGGTGTGGGTCCCTGTGCTAATGCTTGGCCTGTTGCCCTACATCACTGCGTTGTTGTTGCTCTCCTGTACTGCTGCCCATGACGTTGCCACCGCCATTGCCACATCTGTACTGCAAATCCCTCTCAATCTGCTACATCGTGCTGCCAACTATTGCACTGCAACTCAGTTGCTGAGAGAAACAACTAAAAACTCCTGCCCAATCTTTGACAGACAAGTCAGTTGGGCTGCATCCTCTTCACTGAAGCTCCATAGGCTGTTGATCTCTATCATCATCTCGGGACTACTGTACATCTACAGCTCTGCACTGCATAAGCAGACCCTCTATCTGTTGAAGTCACATCAGCCCCTGCGCTGAAGTCCCCTACGTTGTTGTTGCGCTGTGTTTTCCTCCTGAAGCCTCTAGGTTGTTGCAGCTCTACTTTGCCTAAGCCAACATGCACTACGCTACTGACGTCACATCAGCGCCCTCTGTGTTGCGTTGTTGCTGTATTTGCACTGCGTTGTTCCCTTCATATTCCAGCTCTACCTCTGCTCCATATGTGATTCTCTGCACCCTTTGATCCACTTGTTTTGCTACTATCTTAAGGCTCTCGTAGCACGGATGTGATCTAGGAGTTGGGCTACTCAAGGATCCCGCCACCACTCCGTAGATGCTCTACAGATTCATGTCGCCCCACTTTCGTGGTTCATGAGCGCTCATGGCTACGTCATCTTCGGAGCCATCCTCCACCACAACATCCTTGGAGGTAGAAGCTTCCTTGTCCTTCTTTTTTTTAGGACAATTGCTGGTGAAATTTCCTAGTACGTCGCACTGGAAACACTTGATCTTTGATAAATCACACTTCTTCCTCCCATGTTGCCTCTTTGATGCCAAGGCTGCATATTTTTCCTCTTCCTTCTTCACTTTACTTGATCCAGTGTTGTACTGTCTCTTGGTGAACTGACAGAGTTCTTCTTGTCAGAGGATTTCCCACATACTGTCTCAGTTGGGAAGGTCCTCTCTTCCCAAGATAATTTGGACAAAAGTTTTAGTCCTCTGTGACAGCATTGAATGCAGTCCTCACCATAACATCATCCTCCACTTTCACTCCCATGGCTGTCAACCAATCCCTGATCGTCTGTAATTTGAAAAGGAAGGGTTCGATCTCTTCCCCATTTGCCATCATGAATAACCTCATCTGATTCTCCAGAAGCATTCTCCTTTGGATGAATCTTCCTTCATATAGTAAGGTCAGAGCCACCCACATATCATGAGTCATTGTCTTCTCGGCTATGTGAGGCACTACATGATCTTTGACTCCGTCCATGATGAAGCACTTGGCATGTGTCGCTGCTTCTTCATGCTTCTCCAAGAGCTTCACATCAGTTGGCGTGGCTAGGACTTTCTCTGCATGCTCCCTCAGATCGTATGCCTCCATGAATACCAGGGTTCTGGCCTTCCAAACCGCAAAGTTGGACAGGCCGTCCAACCTATCCTGTTCACGTAGTCCTTGAGGTTCCATCTTCTCAGAAAATCTGTCGAAACTAATCCTTTTATCTATGCTAGAGACTCGGATCTAGGGTCCTTGGTGAGAAAGGCACCCTATGTTCCCTTTGACAACTAACTTCCTCTCTTGGAAGTCTGCCAAATCACAATGAATCAGCTCTCTTCGATCCTCTGATCAATATCTAGATTTCTTTGGCTGTAAATCCTCTAAGAAGTTTTTCTCCTCCCACTCTTAGTCAACTAGTGCTCAGGCTAATTTCTGCACCTTCAGAAATTTTTCCCCACCAACAACTACTGAAGCTTTGCAACACTGCTTTCGACACTCTGAATCAACAACAACTTCAGGACTGTGTCACCTTGGCTGGCCTTTGCGTGAGAAGATAGTCCCAGCAAAGCCTCTGTGTTGCCTCTGCGCAATAAGTACGTGGGCCTGCGTGGAGACTGCTTGGAGACTACGTCACTCTAGCCTCTGCGTGGCTCTACTCCCTTCTGCTCATATGCTATCCTTCTTGGTCTGGATTTTTGCAGTTGTTGTTGCTTTCTTTGTTGCTTTCTGCAGCAAGGGTTCTTTAGTCTTCTTGCTAGTGATTCAGTTAGATCTGCAATCGCTCTGATACCATGTGAAAATTTCTGAATATTACTTATGCATAAACCCTACTGTTAAATCACGATTTACTTCTCCTACTTATACAACTTATTAATTTGAAATGTTCAGTATTAACATCAAAGTAAACACATTAACATCCTACACATATACAGATCTAAACTGAATACATGCTCATAGACAAAGTGACACACAAGATTTTCAAGACAATTGTCCCCAGAAAAACCCAATGCGGGAAAACTGGTCTTCTAGTTGTTGGAGGGTTTTAATTATTAAGTAGATTCTAAGTACAACAAATCTGGGCACCTTACCGGTTAATCCGGCAGAGAAATACAAAATCTGCAGCAATACCTCTATTCCGGAGACGGAAAACTGCACTGATTCACAACCTCAAATGGGATTTACAGAAATCAACCCTTTTATGTTTACAGAAAGACCAACGCTGCTCTGAAGCCCTTTGCGTCAGCTTTGCTAGCCTGCATGTCCTCTGCGCTGCTTAGGAGAAGCCTGCGTAACCCTAGATTGGGTTATGTTGTCCCTACGCTGCCCTACTTGGGCTTGCGTAAGCCCTGATGGCCTCCTGTTGCCTCTGCGCTTCCCTTTCTGGGCCTGTGTAGCACCTGCGTAGCACTGAATCTCTCTGCGCTGTGTAGCTGCTGCTCCATCTTCTCTGCTCTAATATCTGCTTCTTTGCCTCTTGTTGACTCTTGGCCTGAGATCAGATCACCCCTCTCGCCAATAATACCCCTCGCTGCAGCTGAAATTTTTTTGGAAATTCTTAGCAAACCATGCCCTAGAATTCCAACATAGTCTCAATGCTTTGCCACTGTGTGTGTTCTCCAACTGACTCCAAGACTTTCCTTTATACTTTTCTCGTTGGGAAACCAACTCTCATGATCTAATCTTGAATCGACGACTAAGATTAAAAGAAAGCTCATCCAGATTTCATCGCCGATCGACAATTTTTATAATGATGTAAACCCATTCTGTATTTTATGATGTAAATGATCTAAGTAAGACCGTCCATGTATGTAACAACCTAGGTAAGCCTAGTATGTTGTTGATGACTTCCATCCTAGGAGGTTTTTTGTCTCACTGATTCACGAAAGTGATCGGCAGAGTTTTTCCCTCCAGCCTCACCCCAAAGCTAGGGTGGAATTTGTCATCAACATGCTAAGTGAGTCCTAGTGTTTTTTATCGAGTCCTTGTAAAAGTAGTTTCAACTACTTGGTCTACTAGATCATGTTTTGAGACGCAGAATTGGGTATTTATTTGAGGGTCTATACGAATGGGTATTCCCCCTTCATGTATGTAAATGTATTATCTCATGTAAAAGAGGGTTGGAAAAATAATTATAATCCCCTCTTAGTCAATTAATTAAATTTTCTGGTCAATTAATTAATAAAATCCAAACCAGAAATTTAATTAATTTAGGGTCCTAAATTAGGATTAAATTTTTAAAGGCAAAATTTGTGGGTCCTTGGAAAATGATTTTGAAAGCCCCATGCCAAGGGAATATTGCGAATTTTAAGAAATAT